>JAGYYJ010002477.1:0-125910 GCA_019671005.1 Hibiscus mutabilis
CGGATTCTAAGTACTGTGAAAGACACATGCATAGAGGCAAGAACCGTTCAAGAAAGCCTGTGGAAGTTCCTACTGCAACCACACCAGCAGTGGCCAACCCTTCAACTCAAACCCCAATCACCAAGACTCACCCTTCTTCTTTCTCTCCCCTTCCTTTCATGGATTCTAACATGGATTACAGGTTGGTTTTACAAAGTTATAGTACTTGTTTTCTCTTGCATTTTGGATATGGCCTAAAGTTTGTGGTTTTTATGTAGGGGGAACAATTATGTTTATGGGGTGAAAGAAGAGGTTGATGAGCATGCTTTTTTCTCCGAGCCTTGTGGGACAATGAGGAGCTTCTTCTCGGGTTCATCTGTGGACAATTCATGGCAACTTACACCATTAACGATGAGCTCGTCTTCTTCGAAACAGAGTGAATACTCTTACTTGCAGCTTCAAAGCAAGAAGGATGATGAGAATCACTACGTTTTGAAGAATGGAGAGCCCCAAAAGACAGTCCATCGTTTCTTCGATGAATGGCCACCGAAACATAGAGATTCATGGCTTGATTTAGGTGACGATAAATCATACAACGGCTCATCGGTTTCGACAACTAGGCTCTCAATGTCCATCCCTTCAACTTCAAATGACTTCCCCATTTTCAATTCAAGAGCTCGTAATGGTATTTTCAACCAATGGTTCATTTGCTCCTAGCCACTGGTTTACTTTAAGGCAATTTAACTGGTTTCTTTTTTTTTTTTTCTGCAGATGTTTGAGTAAAACATGAACATCCAGTGGCAGTACATGTGAAGAACGTGCTTGGTTGGGACTTGGGATCACTTGTTTCAATGATTTTTGGCTGTTTTTATCTTTCCTTTTGTAAAATATGAAGTAGGGTTGTGTGTTTTTAGTGAAGAATCTAAGATTAATTATCTTACTGGACTCTGTTCTGTTCCTAATGCAAAATCTACAGCTTCATAAATATAAAAAGATTGAATTGGTTCTTTCCTCCTAACGTAAAATGAAGTTGAAATTCATAAATGTGTACCCAAATTGTCTATTATGGCACAACTAAACATATAACTTCAACTTTAGTCGAGGCGGATCTTGACAAAATAAGTTTGAAGGACCTATTTGAAATTTTAGAAGTCTAAACTAATATTTTAAAAATTTTAAGACTTAAAGGAATTTCTTAAAAAATAAAAATATTTAGAAAAATAAAATAAAATTTAATGAGAACTTTAATTTTTTTTTGAAGGGACTTGTTTAATGTTTTTAAACAAATTAAAGGACCAACTAAAACTTTTTGGGGAGCCGAGGCCTTATTTGGCTCCCATTAAGCTTTGCCCCTGATTTTAGTGTTCATAATTTAATGAGTGCTCTCTGATGTTCTTCTTAAAAAATTTGAGTTCGAATAACTTTGCAAGTAAGATGTATATAAATTTTAGCCCATAAACGTTAGTCTCACCATATTTGGTTCATCCAACTGCATTGTGGATAGCCTCGGCACATCATCAAGGTAGATCTAATCATATACGAACCTTAGTAAGATAACATATCCCTGATTACTTGAAGATCATCTTTTTTAAACTAGTGTTCTTGCATCAGAAAGGAAAGAGTAAGTCTTAAGGACAGAATCAAGCATAAAATGTTAACGGAACTGAGAAAAAAAATAAAAAGGTAAAAATTGCTTATAGAAATTTGATCTAATTTCAAGTACAATAAATTTAATTTCACTAAGACACTTTACTACTAAAATAAAAACCATTTTATGACATTAAAGTAAGTAAAATAAATCAGAAAAAGTTTGATACACAGTCCGTGTAAACAAACGTTTATACGTGCTTTTCAAATTTAGGGGTTTAAGTTGTAGGGTTTAGAATTTAAGGTTAGTGTTTAGGGTTAGGAATTTAGAATTTGTATTTTATAAGGTAAAAACACAGGCTTGTGCAAAATTACCTGTATATCAAAGTTTTATTCAAAATAAATTATAACTTAAAATTATGTACAAACCAAATTTAAAAAAATAATGAATAGTAGGAGTGGGTCACAGGGGCAAGGCCCTTCCAGCCCTCCTTGTAGCTTCGCTCATAAAAAATCTTAAAATATAAAAATAACATTACACATCTTAACAAACATGTCTTTTCAAAAATAATATAATATTCGGGATTCCGTAACACTAGTCGGAAGTGATTCCATGGATGGTCTTAGCCAGATTCAGTCCAAAAAGGAGAGAAACATTTAATGTTTTGGTCCAACGCAATGAGTTGGATTTGTTGGGAACTTGCATTTCCTACACTCCGTATTGGGTCCAAAGTAATCTAAACAGCTATGGTTCACGTGATTAACTTCGAAACAGATCGAGACCCTCTCTGGGCTTGTTAGTCCATCTCCAGTCCAAAGCTTTAGGGGTACAAACCGAGTCCTCAATATAAATAATTGGGAAAGGTACATATTGAGTACCCTAATTACGTTCACATTACTGTTTTGGTACTTTTATTATTATTTTTGGCAAAATGTTACTTAATAATACACTTTTGTTTTATTTTGGTACCTTTGCCGTTTAAAATTAACGAAAATAGTGTCATAGCTTGGTTAATAATAATTTTAGTCCAAAAACTTATACAAACTATCAATTTAGTTTAATTTTTTATTAATTTAGACATTATTTTAATTGTTGGATTAAAATTGTAAATTCATCATTTTTATTCTTCTTGCAGTTGAACATTTTTTGGGGTTTTGGAGTTTAAAAAACACGTTATGGACAGTCAAATCTTTAAAATTTGCGGATCAATAGGGGCTAACGTGGGGTCCATTGGAGGACCCAAACTCTACGACTGAGATACCGGCGAGAATACGAGGGGTGGAAAAGGGGTGAGACAAAATTCAATCAAGATTAAGATGATGTTTTAAATTGATGATTTTTTTACTAAATTGATAATATATATATAAGTGTTTTGTACTAAAATTGTGATTATACCAATCCACGTAATCATCTCTATTAGTTTTTAGCGGTCGAAGTACCAATTCATAACAAAAACATAATGTTAGGTACCATTTTGCCAAAAATAATAGTTGAGGTACCAAAATAGAAACACAAGCATAGTTGGGTACTAAATATGCCGTTTTCCCTAAAAAAATTAAATGTTTGTTGACTTGAAGTGTATATTGTATGTTGACTTTTGAATAAAAAAATTAGTATAATCATATAAAGTATAATAACATTTTATTTCCCCCATATATTTTTACCACTAGTTTATAACTGATATTTTGCTTTTTTTATTATAAACATTTGATTTAACTCATTTTAGGACTTTTTTCTAAATTTTATACGGTCGTTCCTATCACACACGCCGAGAACCACCCTCGGCTACGATGCATGAGAGCTATAAGAAAGTTATAAAAAAAATGCTTGACAAACCCCCTACATGGCAGCCTAAAGCTATTCATAATGAACGAGAGTTAATAGAAGTTCCATGTAAAAGACATGCAGGAATTCTGAGGTGGAGAGTGCACACTTGTTGTTTTCTACGTAAAAGGATGGAATCTAAGTACTCCTAATTTCTAGGTAGTTTTAAGGTGAGTCACCTTGAGGTGCAGCTAAAATAAGAGGAATATGCATAAATTCTTACTTAGTTGGTATGAATTTATAGGAGTATTCACTATTCGGTTAAAATCGAATTAACCGACTGAACTGAAATTTCGGTTGGTTAATCGATCGGTTAATTAGATGCTAGATCGGTTAACGGTTAATTTTTTTTGAAAGTTCAGTTATCGGTTAATTCGGTTCGAAATGGGCTGATTAATCGAATTAACCATAATATACATGTTAAACATATATTAAACTATATGGAAATTAACCGAATTAAGTGAAAATTAACCGAATATATATATAACCAAAAATTGAGGTGTTCCATAGTTATTTCGGTTAATTTGAAAATTAATCGAACAGAATTCGGTTTGTTTAATTTTTTTAAAAAAGTTCGGTTCGGTTAACGATTAAAGGGTTAAAATTTCGGTTAATGATATTTATCTAGTTTGGTTTGGTCGGTTAACCGAATTAACCGATTGAACACCCCTAAGAATTTGTGTAGTTACACAAATTCTTACAATCTACACAAATTATAATATAAGAATTTCTGTAATTACACAAATTCTTACCCATTTAATAAGAATTTCGATTCTACCTAAATTATTACTTAGTCCTACATTTTAGCAGCACCCTAAGGTACCTTACCTTAGCATCTCCCCTAATTTCTTTACATTTACATGATAATACAAGTTTGGTTCTTTTAGTGGAAAAGAGTACTTGTTTTATGCCTGCAAAAGTTAGGTATAATACTTGCATAAATTTATGAAGGGAGGAGTACAATAATTTTCTTCTTTCTTTTACTTCATTTCCAATATGTTTTTAGAGTTTTCTATCCTTCAAGTAGTTTACATTGTGTGGCATAGTACACTTCCATCTTGGCTAAATCATACGTAGGTACTGAATTTTTACTTATAATTAATATCCCATTTGTTCATTCATTTTTTTAAGTTAGAATCACAATCGATATATATAGTAATAAAAATGAGTTTAATTGTTAAGCTATCAATTAAATTTTAAAACTTGAGATATTAGTGTCTATTTTATTTGATTTGAAATTAAAAAGGATCAAAGAAGTATTTAAACCGAAAAATTGTAAGTTAGGACTTAATTTGCATCGCTTCAAAACTAAGAGAAAAACAATTGAACCCAAATAAAATTGGGGTAAGATTTAATTTACTTTGATTCAAACTAAAAGTACCTAAAACTCAATTGAAAATAAATTATTACAATAAGTAAATAGAACGATAATCATATTATATTTGGACCAAGACAAATAATTCTGATCATGACTTACATAATACTCTCTCTGTTTTATTAAACTTGTTTTTTTATGTTCTAAAATTTTTCTATTTAAATTGTTCTTTTCAAAAACTCAAAAACATTTATTAGGCGCATTTCTCTTTTTAATATTTTTGTAGTTTTACAATAAAATAAAACTTAACATTTTAAGGATAAAATTATAATTTTAAAACACATTTTTACACAAATTTTTTCTTACTAAAACTACGTAAAACATCTTACGTTGAAAAAATAGATTTGAAGGACAAGATATACAGAAGAAATAGTAATTTACACATAATATCTATAAACGCTTTTTTTTCTCTTATTTATTTGGAAGTTTACTCATTATATAATATACATTGTATTTTAGCTTTTGGTTTTAACCTCGATCATGTATAGTGCTTCAATTGTGGTTTGCTTATATACATTGATTGGAGAGAAAAATGATATATATATATATATATATATATATATATATATATATATATATATAGGAAAAAACTTTGATATACAGGCCGTGTAAATTTTAGTTTACACGTGCCTTTTAGTTTTATGGGTTATAGTTTTAGTTTAAGGTTTAGGGGTTTAGGTTGTAGGGTTTAGAATTCAAGGTTAGTGTTTATAATTTAGTGTATAGGGTTTAAGGTTTAGGGTTTAGTTTTTTAGGGTTAGGGTTAGAAATTTAGTATTTGTGTTTTTATAGTGTAAATACATACCTGTGTATCAAAGTTTTACCCATATATATATATATTAAATTCACTTATAAGTGTGATTTTTTTAAAAAATACTCTGATTTTAAATAATTGGATGAATGTAAATTTATGATTGATATTATTTACTTCTTTTTTGCCCTGTAAAAATCTTTTTATTTTTAATTTTTGAATCTCAGACACTAATTTACACTTATTCAATGATTCAAATTCAATAAATTTTACATTATATAACTGAATCTAATCCGTATACATATTTAAAAACTCCCCATTGCTGCCAATAATCTGGCAATCAATATACATTCATCTCCATAACAATTACTGAAACTCAAGAGCTACCATTTTTATTTTTGAAGTTGACATGAATTAATATATGTACACACTACACACCAACTACTCAGCAGGCAATGGACCCAACAATCTTTCTTTTTATGAGCCACATTATTGCAGTGGAATCTGCCACTTTCTCTAACTCGGATACACACACATTTTAATTATATACATGTATGCAATAAAAATGGCTCAAAATGTAATGCCACGATTCAGAAAGGAAATGAAGCATGCATGGTCCACCAGTGTTTGAAGTCACCAGATTTTATTACATAAATTAGTGTAAGGAATTAATTTCATGGGGCCCATTTTTCTGACAAAATCAAACTGTTTTTGCTTGGTCTCTTAACATTATGATATTTAATATTTGTAGTCCCAAAGTCCTTTGGAGTTTAACATTTAGGACTTATTCTTTAAATTACTTTTATTTTTTAAGATGAAAAAAATGTTATTACGTGTTTCATTAAATTTCTAAATTTAGTTGAGGAAAAAGTACACGTGACAACAAAAATAATACCATTAGAGGAGCCAAAAGGAACTGAACCACATCGAGACTATCAGACGGTGCAACCCGAGAAAGCACATCCGCTACTTTATTCTAAGCCGCGATACATGCTGAATACAAATCACCCACCTTCGCTGTAACAACTCACTGAGACGCGCAACCAAAGGGAAAACTCCCCTATTCGACATGCCAGATTGGAGAATCCGTTCAAGCCCGAGGATGACATTACAATAACCCTTTTCCCATGCACATTGAAGATCAATATACGCCTCCCACAGCTCCGCTTGTAAAACTGAGCAAACGCCAATGAACTTCGTAAATCCACAGAATCTCGCAACACCCCGCCGCAAGATGCCAAGCCGTCCATGTTCCGCTTCGCACCATCCGTGTTAAGTTTTACCCAACCAATAACCGGAGGTGACCAATGGTCAGGGCCACGCGGCAAAGAACACCCAGGACTCGTACGACGCGGAGCAGCATCCAACGCACTCACTGTCACCTGCGCCAAATGCCGACTTTGCTCCAACACCGAACCCCGGTCTTCCATGAGATTGTCGAACACAATCGAGTTACGGTATCGCCATAAATTCCACACAATGACACCAAACAAAAGGTCCCAATTCAGGGGGTCCCTCGCAAAATTTAGAGTTTACATATTCTGATAATAATATTTATTGACTTAAGTTTTTGAAACTGTTTTAGAATACAAACTTCAACGCGCGATTGAATTTTTATGATTTCTTTCGCACCCAATTGAATAATTGTACTCGAAAAATTGAACCAATTAAGTCCCAAAATTAATAGATTAAATCAAATAAGTCTTTTGACCAATTTTGACTATTAAGTTTTAACAATTTTCCCTTCATACATTACTATCGTGTGAAACATTACAGCTTTTTCAAGTGGTATTTACATTTTTAAATAAATTTTTAAAAGTTTTTAGATTTTTATGACATTTTAAAAAAATTGAAAATGTCAAGTGATAATACAATAATGCGATACATGATACCGACTGATCCAAAATTATCGTTAGATTTAATAGTCAACATTGGTCAAAGAAAAAGAGTGATAAAATTTCATAGTATAAAGACTTAATTGAATGCATAAAGAAAATTTTAGGGTTTAATTGATTTTTTAAAAAGTATAGGGACTTAAAGACACTTTTAAATCGTCGTTTTATTGAATGATATATATTTAATTTTTAGAGTTCATGCTTTTAAATTATTTATTTTTTATAATAATACTTATTGATTTAAGATTCATACATTGCTTTAAAGTATTCAAATTATTATTTTTTGAATTGTCTAAGGTGGTTGCAATGTAATATTTGTTTATATTTTTTTAACCATTCGATACGCATATACGTCTTGCAGACAAAATTGCTTGAACTCGATCTCCTATAATGAACATTATTCTCTTTTCCACTTGAGACCATTCATATATATTAGATATGATCCAGTTATACAGTGTAAAACTTTTTAAGTTTTACACATTTTTTGGTCGTTGGATGAGTGAAACAGATGATTGAAATTAACAGTAGAATATGTGAAGATTATCTCTTGGGAAAAAAGTAAGGAGTTAATCTTAGACATCCATTTCTTCCATCCAACGATCCAGGAAACGTTTAAAACTTAAAGAGTTTTACACTGTGTAAGTGGATCCTAACCATATATATATATATATATATATATATATATATTGAATAGTCTAAAGCTGATTACAAGATAATATCTGTTTATACATATTCTTAACCCTTTAACACTATACACAACTTGCAAACATAGCGATTGAACCTGAGTCTCCTAGAATAAACATCATCCGTTTTTTTTATTAAGACTACTTGTTGAGAAAATTATGATATATAAAACTATACAAATACAAGAATTATTAAATCTACTTATATTCAACAATGTAGACAACATGCCTAAGGAATATCACATGGAAGGGACCAAATGACTTTTGCGCCCACCACATCTGCCCCCATACGTCGTCTCCAATAGCTTGGGAAAGAGGTGCACTTCTTTAAATTAGGGCAACCTACCCCATTGATAGGCTCTGAAAACCATTGAAAAGGGAATCTCATTTTTGTACCATTTAAATTGTTAAATATTTGTTGGTCCATGAGGATATGTTCAACCATTAATGTGCAGCAACTGACTCATTAAATTCAGGTTTAAGTTTCACTGTATATCGATTGTTATATAAAGTTATTTTAGTTTAGGTCCAAAAATATTATAGTTATTAATTCATCCGTCTATGATTGATTTTGGTTACAATTATAAAGATGTATTGATTATATTAATACTACAGTCAACAGTCTCTAGAGTACGAGGATAAAGCTCTAAGTTGACACCATCTCTTTTTTTTAAGTTGAGAGTTCAAGACTTAGTATGAGCAAAATTCTCCTTCCCCTTCCCTTTCTCATAGGTAGAAATTGTTAAAAAAAGAACCAAACAAGTGGTCTTAGTGAAAAAGCAGATGATGTTCATCATAAAAGAAATGGGTTCAAATTGATTTATCTGTAAGAGTAAAAATATCTATGAACAAATACTACATTCTAATCACCTTTAGACTATTAAAAAACATATATTACTTATAATTGTAGTTTAACTTCAAAAAAGTTAGTATTACTTAAGAAGTTAATGTTTTTTTTTAAAATACAATTTGCAACAAATATGATATAATAACTATAAGGGTGAAAGTAGGGGCAGAACTCAAAATTAATTTTAGGAATAAAATATAAATAATCATATAAAACGAGAGGACAAAGTATAAATAAATTAACATTAAAATTTTAAATAAATAAATAAATATTATATTTTAATACAAAAGTGGAGGGCAAACACCCTTGAGCTATAACATATCTCCGTCTTTGGGTGGGAGTAATAGGTAATAATGGTGAATATAGAGTGAATGACTTCGGTTTTTGTTTATCTATTTTGGTGCCTTATGTTTAGGATTTGGTGTTATATCTTCTAATAATATTATTTCTAAAATTTTAATTTTAATTTTTTCATAAAAAATATAATATGCTTTATTATACACCTAACACTTATAAAAAAAATTAGAGGTGTTGGAGTACCTAATTTTAACAGTAAAAAAAGTATTAAGATTTAGGAAAGAAAAGTTGTAAAAACTTCGTTACATATTAAATAAGATTTTGATTTCGAGTTTTATGGATAAAAGAAAATGATATTAGAAAAGTATATAGTTGTTGAAATTTGATTATCAAACACAATTAAATTTTACAAAAGAATTTGCTTTTTTTTTTACAGAGCACTATGATCAAAGTAGTTGATTGTTGAATTTCATCAAGAAGATTGTTCAAGTTCTTCAGCAGGTGATGAGTTTTTTTTTACGTTTTTACACCATTTAAATTTTATTGTATTTATTTTTTCACATTGAATTCTTAATATTTGCGGTGTGATTCTTTTGTAATTTTTTCCCTTTGAATATAATCTAATATATTTCTCTTGTTAAAACAAATATAAATGATTTTATGAATTATAATCCTATATCTTTTTTAAAAATGAATTATAAATCCTACCCCTTTATGACACCATGGAATGCAACTGACAAAAAAATAGTTTTGAAGGTGAATGAAGATCAAATGAGAGGTCCACGGTCCAATTAACTTTTATGATTTGATTTGTACAATTATGCCGTTAAGACACCAACAAAAGTGGAAAGTAAATATGTCCTAAACCCTAAAGATGAAAAAAGGATATGTTTTAGGTGGTATATTGCCCCTTTGTTCAGCTTCAAAGGGTTTAAGAGAGAAAAATGCATATACAAAACAGAATGGACGAGAATTTTTTTTGAACAATTTCTACCTAAAAGATAGGGAGGAAAATTTTGTTCGGGTTTTAAACCCACAATCAAAGGGAAAAGGAGTAGTGTCAACTAAGAGTTTTAACCACTTGCTCATATAATTAAATATTTTATAATAATAATTTAATTTTACACAAGTAAAATTTTATAATTTCTTAAAATTTTATATAAAATTTTTAATACATATCAGATTTTGTTTGTAACTAAAGTCAAATGAAATCAATCACTATTCCTTTGACATAACACATATATGTATATATTCTTGAGTCACAAGGTTTTCCTCCAACAGGGATGGATTGTTTGAATTGGGCAATTGTATGTGTTCCTTTGTTTTTCAGAAATAATCTTGAAAAAAATTAAAAGGGAAAAAACGAAAGTCAAGATTAATTTATTTTAAATTTTTAATAAATAATTTGATACAATATTTATATTATTCAGATTTATTTTACATTCATAATTTGGAGGATGTTGAAAGTTTAAGCATATTTAATTCCGTATCTTCATGTATATTGTACCAATAACATGCTAATCGGACTAAACTTTAATTTATCTAATTTTAAATTAGCATACTTATCGGTTTTTTTTTAAGAATAACTCTAATAGTAACCTAAAACAATTAGATCTGAACATTTTGGGAGTTGGACCATAGCCTGTTTCACACAACACGTAACTCGTCACTTATTGTCATGATTTTATAATTAATATTTTAAAAAATAAATAACATATGTAACCATTTCCGAATTTACGTATTTGTAATATATATATGGGTTAAAATACACTTATATTTTATAAAAATTAATTATTTTTATATTTTTTAAACCGTTAAATGATAGTAATAAATGATTAAAATTATTTTTTTTTAAGTGATAATTTTTATATTTTTCTACTGTCTTTTGTCTTGGACGAACAATGTTCGAATTTGTGGGCGTTGGTAATGAAATTACAAAGTGTACAATGAAAAAGAACGCGCGGGACTGGTTTTTCTCCAAACAGCGATGGATTGTTTGAATCGGCAATTGAATGTGTTCCCTTGTTTTTCAGAAATAATCTTGAAAAATTAAAAGCAATCTCATTATCTATACTTTCTATTTGTTAAGGGATGCTTGTTGTAATTATTTTATATATCTCTGTGGCAGTTTGGTGTATTTAGAATGATCATCACGACACACATCATTGATCAGAAAAGATCGAAGGTTTTATATGGTTTGATCTCTTTTTGTGCCAGTTTGTCGATGTGTTCATAATTATTAGTCTTCATTTAGTTAATTCGGTCGATGACCGAAACGAATAAAGCAAAATCGAATTAGTCAGATATTTTTTCTTTAATTGTTAACTTAACTAAATTTTGTTTGAAAATTATTAACTGAACAAAAAAAAAATCAGTTAATTCAGTAGGTTTTAAATTAACTAAACTTTGTTATAAGTTTTAAGGTTTGTGTTTTTAATTATATTATAATAATTTGAGGTTTTTTTTTCTTTTGGGGTTAAATTTTGATTGGGTCTTGAATTGTTGATAGCTTTAGGGATAAATATTATTTTAGCCTTCTGACATCTTAATGGGTATAGAGTTAAAGGGATGATTCTATAATAAACGCCGTGGACCGTTGTGTACCACTAATCATGTGTATCGCTATGTACGATTAATTATTTTAATTACTGTTGAAATTATAGGGATTGAAAGTGTTATTTTCCCTTTTTAGAATAAAATTTTAAAAAACAAATTTTATATTATTCTTTTAGATTTTTTTCTTTTTGGATAAAGTACACAAATGGTAACTGAACTTTGGTAAATTATTTAATTTGACAACTAAACTTTTAATTGTTTCAATGTTACCATTAAACTTTTAGTTTTGCTCCAAATTGGTCACTTGCATGTTAACAGACGTTATAAAGGATGACGTGACAATTAAAAAAATTATAATAATACATTCAGTCCTCCACGTTTGCACATTCAAACAATTTAATTCTATTATAAAAAATAATAAATTTAGCCCTCATTATTTATATATTATTTTAATTTTGCCCTATTTTTAATTAAAAATAATTTAACCATAAATCCAAATCCTATACAAGTTCAATAAATTGTAGATTTGTGACTTGAACCTACTGCCCTTAATCGTGAGTTAAATAGACGAAGGGCTTCCCTTTCTGCTAGAAGCTCATCCGAGATGTTTGACAGCAAACAAAGCTCTTGTTGATGGGTAAGGAAATCTCAAAAAACAACACAATGTTGCTTTAGCAATTTTTTGAACATGAGTTATTACTAGATTAAAATTTTCATGTAAAGATTTTTTTACCTTTTGTTTGTAATTAAAGGTTTTTATGTCACAATCTTTTTTAATTTAAAATAATATGTAAATAATGAGGGTTAATTTTTTTAAAATTAAGACTAAATTGTTCGAATGTGCAAACGTGGAGGACTAAATGTGTTATTATACAAAATATTTTAACTGCCATGTCACCCTTTTAATGTCCGTTAATGGGTCAGTGATTAATTTTGAGCAAAACTAAAAGTTTAATGGTAACATTGAAGTAATTTAAAGTTTGGTTATCACATTGAATAATTTACCAATGTTCAGTTACTATTTGTGTACTTTGCCCAAACAAATCTAAAAAAATAATATACAAATTGTACTTTTAATTTTATTTTAAAAAGGGATAATAATGCTTTGTCCCAATAATTTCAAAAATAATTAAAATAGTTAATGATACATAGCGATACACATGATTAGTGGTACATAACGGTACATGACGTTTATTGTAGAATCATCCGAGTTAAAGTATATATATAAATATTTAATATTTTCGGTTAATTCAATTAATTAACTAGTTCCAAATCCAATTAACCTTAACTAAATTTTAAAAAAATCTTTAACCGTTAACTGATTGAACACCTAATTAACCGATCGATTAATCGAAATAAATTTTAGTTTGGTCGGTTAATTCGGTTTCAACCAAATAATGAACACTCATAAGCGGAGCACTCTGCAAGATTGATTTTGTTGGTCATCTCTCATACTTCACTACTTAAGCGTCTAGTTGGATAGAGACATGAAGATTTGTTTGTTGGGTTTTATGGATGATGATGGACATAGTCAAGGGTAGGGATGGACATTTGACGCAGACCCGGTCTTATAGGGTTGGGTTTCTTAAAGAAAATTTTAGATTCGGGTTGAGTTTTTTAAGGATAGTGTCAGGTCGGGTCGAGTTTTGGTTTAAGGTGAAAAATATCTAATCTGACCCGAAACAATAGTTTAATTTTATTCTAAATATTTAGGTATAATTGCTATAATGACTATCTCTTTATATATTTTTTCAACTATCTTCTTTTTTGGTCTAATAAAAATAGAATAATTATTATAATATTCCATCTCTATTTTTATTTTTCAATAAACTCAATTTTTTATCGAATAAAAAAATAATTATTTATTTATGACGGGTCGGATTCGAATTCAAAGTTTTACTCTAAAATTCGGGTCGGACCGAGTTTGAGTGTGAATTGACCAAAAACATGACTCATGACCATCCTTAGTCAAGGGGAATGATTTTGTTTATCATATCTCATACTTTACTACTTAAGCGTCTGGTTGGGTAGAGACATGAAGATTTGTTTGTTGGGTTTTTATGGATGATGATGGACATAGTCAAGGTAGTGATGACCATTTGACCTAGACTCGACCCTATGGGTCGGGTTTTTTTTAAGAATATTTTGAATTTGGGTTGAGTTTTTTACGATAGTGTCGGGTCGAATCGAGTTTAGGTTTAAGGTAAAAAATATTCGACCCGACCTGACCCGAAATAATAGTTTAATTTCATTCTAAATATTTAGGTATAATTCCTATAATGCCTCTTTTATATATATATATATATATATATATATATATATATTTTTCAATTATCTTCTTATTTAGTATAATAAAATTAGAATAATTATTAATGTTTTATCTCTATTTGTATTTTTCAATTAACTTCTCATTTTATCGAATAAAAATAAAAAATAAAAAAATAATGATTTATTTATGTCGGACCAGGTTAGATTTTAATTTTAATTTTTACTTTAAAATTCGAGTTAAATTCAAATGTGGATCGACTAAAAACCCGACCATGACCATTCCTAGTCAAGGGGAATGTTTTGGTTTTTTCTTCACATGTCCTTTGAATTTCATGTTTTATTTTCTTTTTGTACGAAATTTCTTGATGAAGACAATCGTCAAGATTTTCTTCATAATTTGTGATGTGTTTTTATTGTACATTTTTCATTTTAATAAAACCTGATTTCTTATTAAAAATTAATAAAAAATAATAGGTTTTGGTTAGTGGGTTAAGAGAAATAGAGAATACTGAAGCATATCTGATAATAATAATTATAATGAGTTTTTTATTCATGGCAAAAAATGATTATAAAATAAAAAAATAAGAAAAATAAGCAACTAATCAACTTGGAAAGATACGGTGATCCAAGCGTGAGAGAAGTTTTACCTATGGGAATGTTTTTCAATGGAGCAGGTGCCCACGTATGCCAATAATTACTATTTTTTTGGGTAATTATTTAAATCGTAAGTTTTCACAAGCGTCTTGATTTTAAGATTTAGAGATTTATTTTAATGCGTAGGGTTTATGTTTAGTAATTTAGAATTTAAGGATATTGGTTAGAATCAGAGTTTAGGGTTAAAATTTAGGGTTTATAAATTAAAACTTAAATCCTCACCATATTACTCTAAAAGCTAAATTCTAACCTATAAAATTTAAATTATAACCATAAATCTTAAATTCTAAGTATTATTATTAAATTTTAAACCCTAAAATCTAAATCCTAAAATTAAGTCGTTTTATCAAAATACCAATAATTACAACAACATAGGAAGTTTATGGTTGAGCATTTAGTTTTTCAATTTGTCGAATTGCATCATATATAATTTAAAATTTTATTTTAGTTATAATTTAAATTTGAATTTATTTCAATTATAGAAGAATTTATGCATGTTGATAATGAATTTACAAAATGATGCGTAGTAAAAAACAGTAAAAAGCTATTCATTTTAATTAACTACGGATATTTATAATTAATTCAACAAGTTGATAAACAAACTATCATCCCCACGTGAAAACCAGATCGGAAAGTTCATCGGAAACGATCTTTAGAGAATTATTCATAGACGGTCCATTATTTATTTTACATCTTAATCCGGTCTATTCTCATCCCATTTTCAAGAAATGGAGCCGGCGACCGGAGATTCAAACCCACATTTCAACATTTCGTCGGAGAAAGCGAGGGTCTGATCAGATGACGGTGACGAACCGAAAGCATTACCGTAATCAAGCTCGCCCACGTCACAGAAATCGAAGTTCAAAAGATCCGACAAGCAGAACTCCCCCTCTCCCATGTCGAAGTCCAGCGAGAAAAATCCGACGAAACAGGATCGGTCCCTTCGTTGTCGGATTCAGACATCACCGGCGGCAACAACCCGTTAATCTGTTTCGGTTCCGACGATGTTTGGTTCTCCGGTTTCGCCTCTCGGTTCACGTCACAGAGGTCAGGGTTTATGAAAACCTTGGAGCTGCACCCTGTCGCCTTTGTCCGTACCACGTTTGTCGAAAACGAACCATTACCACCACCTCCGCCACCACCAACACCAGTACTTACCTGTTTCGATTTGTTGTTTTTCGAAGCTCCGGCAGCCGTATTCCGGCGGTGGTCCTTGACTCTTTTACTTAAGTTCGTGTTCCAGTAATTCTTTATTTCATTGTCTGTTCGGCCTGGAAGCCTCCCAGCTATCAAAGACCATCTGCATTAAGCCATTAACGCAGTACAAGGAATCTTTTCCGACAACAAGACAGGAATCATGAAAAAAAAGCTTAAAAAAACTGTTTCCCAGGAGTTTGATGATGAGTTCTTCCTCGTCAGCTGATATGTTACCTCGTTTGATATCCGGTCTCAAATAGTTCAACCACCGAAGCCTGCAACTTTTCCCACATCTTTTCAGACCTGTAAGAAAACAAACAAGAACACATAAATTTGTCTGAAAAAAAAAAATTCCAGTTGAATAATCTTGATACAATACCAGCTCTTTTAGGCAGATTTCTCCAACTCCCTTCGCCATGTTGTTTAATGTAATCTGTAAGAATTTTGTCTTCAAGAACAGTCCAAGCTCCTCTGTCGAGACCTTCCTTTGAACAACAAGGACTCCTTCCCATTTGTTTGTCTGAGATTTCCAACTTCCTTTTGCAATGATTCTGGACACTTTCTCCCTTGATGTAGGGGATAATTTATAGCTGCCTTTCTGCAGGGGTTAAAAAAAACAGTAGCATGAATTTATTTTTCGAGAAACAGCTTCATTTGTGTTCCAGCCAATAAAGTTTATCTATCTAATTTTTTCTAAGGTGAATCATCACGTTTTTTCTACATGCTAATAGAGTGTGTAGTTATTAAGTAGTTATTTTGAGGTGGATGAACCTTATTTGCTGGGACCACGGATGACGTGGTGAGCCGAATCTATCTAATAATTTCTCGAAAAATAAATTCATGGTGCTGTTTTTTTCTCACTTTGCAAAATTAATGCGAAAAAATAATATTTAAAAATGGGTTTAAATTGAAACGAATGGTATGTTATAATAGTATTTTTTGTACATTTTATTAATTTGGTCCCAAATAAAATTAATCTCTCGTATTTAAACATTTCATTAGTGAGCTAATTGTGTCTACTAATATACAACATTAAGGTCGTAATGATTTGTTCCATTAGTCTATCAATTGTCTAATAGCGAAGTGATTGTGTCTTGCGAGCTATCACATCTATTAGTTATCAAGCTAATGGACATTAGCATGGAGTGCGACAAGTGGTCGGAGGGTGTATCAAGAGGGTGCAATGTCATATTTTTTTAAATACGAAGGGTTAAATTTATTGAATTATGAACAAATTGATAAGATGCATAAGCTTAGGGGACTAAATATAGTATTATAACGAGCAATGTTTTAATTCCAAGAACAAAATGACATGTTTATAATAAAAAAATATAATTGAGTGACTAACATTGTTACTTTTAGCAGAAAAGTAACATGTTTCTTATCAAATTTATAATTAAAGTTATTTATCATGTGTAAAGAGCGTGCAATGTCATGTAGAGTCACAAATTTTAATTAAGAGGGCAAAACATCTCGAAAAATACTTTAAGAGGCTGTTCAGGAAAAAATCCATAATTTAAGGGACAAATGGGCCTTTAAGCCATCATTTTATGGTGCCCAAACAAACAATTAACATTAATTCGAATCACTAAGATTCGACCATAACAATTTTAATACAATTATGTTTTTGACTCTCTCACTTATGTTTTTTAGTTAATGAATTTGCTCTAATTCTACTAAATTCGAGGGCGAATCTAGATTTAAATAGCTAAAATATTCTTAAAATCTTATAAATAAGTCTAAATATTTCAATGCAAAATTTATATCTTTAACCTCTAAAAATATTATTATAATTTTGTTTGTAAGGTGTACACGAGTTCTATAAAAGGTTTAGCTGGACAAATATTATTATTAATAATATGTTTTATACATTTTTTTGAACAATAATATATTTTATATTTAAAATTTTAAATCCGAGAATAGTAAATGTTTAATAGCATTAAGACTACATTGACATCACACATTATAATTAGAGATAAAAATTCGATCGAGTTGAGTGTAAACATTTCGATTAACTCGAGTTGATGAATTTTATTTTATCATTTAAATTTTATGTGAAATTTTTTGGAGTCGATTCAAGTTGTATGAGTTTCTTTTCAGTTTTTTTTATAAATATTTAGAATGTTTGATACTAATTGATTCTAATTTAAATGTCTTATATAACCATATATGATATACATATATATTTCTTCGTATATTTTTCACAAATGTAATTAAGATTTGTAATGTTATTTAATAAATCAAATATCATCTCAATTTATATAATATATTTATTAGTTTTTAAAGAAGAGGTTTTGAGGGAAAAAATTGATGGAAAAAAAGAATTTGTAAAGAGTAGCGTTCAGAGGACTAAATTGAATAAAATAAAAAGTATAAAAAATTGAGATTTAGAATAAGATAAATAGAATTTCTGAATTTGAATTTGAAGGCTTTTTATTTCTAAATTTCGAATACATATTAGATATTAGTTAGATATTCGAATTCCTTTTATTTAGAAAAATAATTTACAAAAATCCGAAATCGAAATGAAAACGAAAAAGTATTACTTGTTTTGAATTTATATACTATATTACTATATAATAATAGTGTATAATAATCATATAAATATATATTTAAACTATTACTATACAAATTAGTATTATATCGAAATTAAATCAAAAGAAATAGGTGTAATGTAAATAAAATAAGATTAATTTCAATCAATAAATCTTAGAACGCAACATGGAAACACAACAAACAAACGAAACTAGACGATTCAATCAAACTAAATTGTTGTTTTGATTAAACAAATAGTTGTGAATGACTTCACAATGAATTCCAGGTCGAATCAACTAATCCGATCTATTTTTCACATTCATAGATTAAATTATAAAAGAGAATTTGTTTTCAAAAATTGGAATTGAAGTTACATAAGTATTCTATTGTGGTAGATGAACATGTGCTTCCAATTCGGTAAAAATAATTCATAATGAAAGAATAATTGAAGAAATAAAGAGATCATGCAAGTCAAGACACTTAACTTGGACTTAAAAATTAATCCACTAATTAAAAAATAGTAAAAATTATTTGAGCTGACAAGTCATATTTTACCATTAAACTTTTATTTTAAATTTTTTCAAGTCAATTTGAGTTTAAGAAATCGAAGTTGAGTCAAATCGAATCGAATTTATAAAATTTAAGTCAAATAAAAAATTATTTTTTATTAAAATCAAATTTTATTCACTCGTAAATATATTTATATACTATATTTAAGATCACACAATTTCAAAAAAAAAAAAAAAACTCTATTGTCCCTGCCACACATTCAACTTGGACCGTCCACGTCCCCTTCATTATGGCTGCATTGCTGTATTTATTACTTTACTAATTATGATATTTTTTCTGCTTTTAGTATATGTATGTTGAATAGAAACTAAATAATAATAAAAATACATAAACTGTTAAAAAAGGTTAATTTTGAACTCGTACAATTATTATTCTTATAAAACTTAATTTTTAATAACATTTTCTCTTATTTTTCTAAATTCATTCATTTTTAAAAAGTAATATTTTAATTTTATTTGATATACCATCAAAAAAATATAAAAAGATAAATATATTATTAGATTAAACAAATATTTAATTAAAATATTTTATACCAACAACTTGTTGATCTAGTAGGATGAGGCACTAAATTCCTTAAACAATATCAGATGTTCGAATTTTGGTGTTGTGAATGAAAAAAAATTGTGGGGAGAGTCGCTCCTTAACTGGCCTCTGTAAAATTTGATCTGGATTAGTCGACTAATGGGTCAGAAACCGGTGGTTAAATAATTTTTTTTATTATTATCGACTTACATTAGTATATATCCTTATATTTTTCAATTTCTCAAAAAACTACTAAAACAAACTAATATCTAATTCTTTACGTTTTGTTGGTCTATATAAAATAAAGGTTGATTTTCTTTTCTTATAGGCAAAACCCTATTCAAAGTCTACACCGTTTCAAAAGTCCCGATTAAGACAAGAATTATTGATGTTTTATTATAAAAATGTTTTTTTTTCTTTCGAAGGAATAATATATTTTAATTAGTAATTTGGAGTTGCAGAGAAATAATTGATATTTTTTCTATTTTTCTACCTAATTTTCATATGAACATACATATATTTTAATTAGTAATTTGGATTTTGTGGAATCTGGTTGGTTTCAGATCAGAAGGGTAAGTTGATTGTTGAATCTGATTCGAATGTCGTTCTTACTCGGACGATGAATGCAGCATAATGTCACAGGCCATGCTGGGAAATTTTCGATTCCGATAACAAGCTGGTTTCTGTGATCGGAGAAATTATATACACAAAAATCAACTGTGATATGAATGGTATGGTCGATGCCATGATTACAGGTGGAGTTGATCGTTGCTTTCCTTCTCAAAGCAATAGCAGCTTATCAAAAAAGACTATTGTCATCGTAGACGGCCGGAGACGACGAGATTGTCTCCGACAATAGTATATTAGTTCAGATTCAGGGGGCCAAAGCATTGGTTTCAGCAGCGTGGTTTTCGAGCGGTACTTTTGGGATATTGATTGTCTTGGTGCACTTGTCCGATTGAGAAAATTACCCGACCTAGACGTGCCAACTAAGTCATACCAGGTGGGGTTTAATTTGGCGTGCCAGCTTCTCATTTAATTTGACTGGGGGTACGTCTAAAAGATTTATGTGTGCCTGCCGAGTAATTTACCTAGTTGATATGATAATTTAGATTGAAATATTCTTGACATAGTCATAACAAAATTAAATTAAATAATTTGATGTTTAGGGTTAGATTTAGTGTTTAGTGTTAGTATCTGGGAACTACTATCACGCGAATTTCTCATGAGCAAACCTTCAAGACGCGTGAACACTTCAGTGAATTCAATAAGCGAATACTACCCCAAATCACGTGGTGATGCACATGATCTATATCAATGACCAAGCCATGACAACTCACCAAAGATACGTGTCAACCCATTGACATGTGTCCACACCTTTTCGAATCCCTTATAAGGGACCATTCACCTCTAAACAAGGGAGGCTTAGACACAACCAAAAGGGGAGACCAGCAACTCCCTCATCTCCACCAGATCACCAGACCAACAACTCTCTCGTCTACACCACCAGAGCAACCACGAATCACTATCGAAGGGTATTGTACAATTACGTGATCAACAATTATTTAGGCTTTGAGTTTAAGTTTGAATTTTAAGGTTTAAGGGTAATGCAAATATTAAGTTTGATGTATGTGTTTTAGAGTTTATAGTTTATGTTATAAGTTTTAAGATTTTGGGTTATTAAATGAGAGAACAAAAGATAAGAAGTTGTTGTTATCAAAGGATTTTTTTTATAATAGCCATTGAATTTTTATTAAAACTATAGAATATATCACAATTACAACACATCAAGGAAAGAGACCAAAATCTCTTACAACTCATATACAAAAAAATGAATACTTCCATAGAGATAAGCGTACTATTAAAATCCACAAGCTTTCCTGAATCTCCTTGTCTCTATCTAATCGAGACACATAACGGATGAAAAAGGAGTGGTGAGCGACCCAAACTATCAGACACAATGTTCCGCTAACCATGACTGATTACATTGGCAAACAACCATCAACTGAGTGGGGATCTAACTTTCCATAACCACCGACAAAATCATAATTAGAAACTAGCGCCGTTAAAATCTCTGTGCGAGCAACAAACGACCGCTAGGGTATGTTGAAATCATGCCAGAAGGACATATGAAACAAACCACAAAACAAAAAAATATATCATAAGGATAGAGAAAAACGCGTGTCACAAAGATAGAGAAAACATGTGCCACAAAGGCAGAGATTCTTATTAAAATATAAAAAATTTAAAAAAAAAACAAGAAAAATAATAAACCCGATGATCAACAACTAATACTAAAATTAATTATCGATCACCAACTAAAAAAAATTGCAAAATTCTTAAACGGCGGTAGCTGCACAAAAACTTTTGAAAAAAAAAATTAGGTGACATTGTAATCAGTCTAGGTAAAATTTACATTTCTTCATTCATGTCATCTCGATTGCCATCTTATGTGCTGCCTAAATTAAATAGATAAGTTAGTAAATGGATGAAGCATTGTCCGATACTTGTTAGTTGGAATCTGCATATTAAAAATTTGACTTCACAGATAAAAAATATTCCCTCTGTCCAACAAATATTACTTTTATTGATTTTTTAAAAAGTCATAATTTTTAAATTTTGACCATAATTATATTAAATATTTTAAATAATTAAATTTTATAAAATATATATTTAAATTTTAATTGATTAGAGGTTTTTAAAATGTAATTTTTTTATATTTTTATTACTAATAAATTTTAAATAATCACGAGTTAAAATTAAAATATTGTGACAAAAATCGATTATATATTCATTGGGGATGAAAGTTGTCAATTAATTAAATCGATTAAATTCAAAATTTTAAAGATTGACTTAATGGGTTACTCTCGTACATTAATTAATCACATATTGTTTTTTTTTTATTTCCGATCGATTCGTGTTGCACACTTGATTTTGGTGGGTATAAGTCTTACAGTGAAGATTTTTTCATACAAAGAGCCTTGAACTCGGGACCTGATTAAGCAATAACAAGTTGCTTACTGCTTAGACGAACATTATTCGTATATTAACACTATTTTCAAAAATACAATATACATTTATATTTTTAAATTTTGACATCATAATCTAAATTTCCTTACTCCGTGTCACAAACTTAGTCTAAGTTTATTCCACTGCAAAATATGCAACACTTGAGAGAGACGTTTTTCAATAAATCATCTTTACGATTGATCCGCTTAAAAATAAACAAACAACACGCTACTAATTCTCAAACCAATTACATGATCCTTAAAGAAACAAGTTAAAATCCAAGGCATAGCGAATGCGTACAATCGACCTCAATCTTTCTAAAAAAAAAAAGATACCAAGCTACAAAAGAAAACTCACTCATACTATCGACTGCTTACAGCGTCTATTGATAGTGTGCCTAAAACACATATCTTCAATAGATCAATTTAAGAATCTATCGACTGTCCAACAACAACTAAATCACAAACAATAAAAAAAACCCAACAAACTACAAGTATTAAAATTGTTTTAATCATCCTTTGTTCTATTGAAATATATAATTCAAATAACATATTTCATTTATTCTCATATCATAATCACTACTAATACTACACTACTACCATTACTGCTGCTGCTGCTAACAATAATCAAATTACTCAAAGATAAATTTCCAAAGAAACGAATGTATAGTTCCACTTAATAACAACAGTCTTCCCGGCAACAAATGTCCCTCGGACCCCAACAAATCATACCTATATCCGAGATCTTTCAGCCTCACAAGGTATAACACACTCTTCACCTCTAGCAAGGAGCGACAAGTTCGATACAATGACCCCGTTAGTGCCGTTCTTGTTCAAACGCAAGCGACGGGATTGAGCATCCGAATTGGTAATTATTTTCTCGAATGATGCTGCCATGGTTGTGTTGTGCTTGTATTCTCCCACACATTCCTGTTAGGTTTTATAGTGAAAGATCAAATCAGTCGAAGTAGATTCAAGTAATGTATTTTTTTTCCTTTTTGTTTAGAACCCTAAATTCTATTGATTATGATTTTTCAAAGTTTCTAAAAATTTTTAGATTCGAATTCTTCAGATTCTGCTTTTCGACACCTTTTCTTGCAGTATTTTGTTTACTTGTAATTCCTTTTCATTTCTTGCACGTGAAGAAAGATGTTTTATTTGGTAAGTTTAAGAATTAATATTTAATAGATCGCCAATTATTCACAATAAAATATCTCATTAATGGAGTAAATAAACTTTTTTTAAGTTTCTTGGTAAATAAAATTATCAATATTAGTTTCTTAAATGTCAATTTTAATTTTTGGGTTTTGCTAGTAAATTTCAATAATTAATGTTTATTTTTCTTTTTAATAGAATGATAGAATATTTCAATAAAATTTTTCTTTTCAATAATTAATGTATTGTCTTTTTGTGGGGAGACTAGCCCAAATTATAGTTCTTTTTGTTGGGGATTTGGCCCTAATGGGAACTAACTTGTTAACATAGCCCAACTGCAATTTATGCATGCATTGCATCCCAAGTTCAATTCATCTTGTAATTATACTATTAATCTTATATAATATCTAGACTACTCATATCGGTGTTCTAAATTTGTGTTTAAGTACTTTCAAACTCATAGTTATTGAGTAGTACCAAACGAATTAAGATTCAGTTGACTGTTGGCATGAAAATTTCAATTCAACTTGTAACTATATAATTGATATTGTTTAATATCTAGACTACCCACGCCAATGTTTTTTTTTTTTCAAAAAAAGGAAACAAGGGTGTCGTTAAAGCTCCACTCATAACTCAATTAAATTGTAGTTCAATTAAGACCGCTGAAGGAGGCAAAGAGTGCTCACAATTATTATTGCTCAAAAACCAACCGAAAATCTCTTTTGGAAGACTCGCCCATCAAAGTTTGGTGTACGGCGCAAGTCATTTCTAATCAGTCAGTACAGAGCCCTGAGCAACCGAATAACAACAACAAAAAAAGAAAAAAAGTTCAATTCAAATTCACGATTTTTAAGTAATACCAAGCGAATTAAGACTCAATTGATCGTAGACGTAAAAAGTTCAATTCATCTTGTCATTATATAATCGGTTTTGGATGGAAATCGGCTGCCCCTTAGCATGCCCCTATTTATGTCCCACACTAAAAATAGGGTATAGAGTTTGAGATATAGGGTTAGTGTTTAAGGTTAGGGTATAGGGAATTTAGGGTAGGGTGTAGGGTTTAAAATTTAAACATCAAAAGGGCATGCTTAGGGGGAAATGATTTTTATTCACCGGTTTTATACAATATCTAGACTACCTACAAGGATGTTCTGAACTTCTGTGTTTGAATGCTTCCGAACTCACGATTTTCAAACAGTATCAATCAAACTAAGATTCAATGGACTATAGGCATAAAAGTTTAATTCATCTTGTAATTATACGATTGATCTTATACAATACCTAGACTACCCACAAGAGTGTCCTAAACTTTTGTGCTCAAGTGTTTTTGAACTCGGAGTTATAAAATAATATCAACTAAATTAAGATTCAATCGACCGTACGGATAAAAAATTCAAAAGAAATAATTTTTTTGAAAGATTCCAAAAAAAAATCTGCGATATAACCAATTCACTCATAAATTTCTAAAAGTTATCATATTTGTATACAAGTAAATCAAATATGGATTTTTTAATGATAAAAAACAATTTTGTCTTTTAGATTTGGTCATGTGGACGAAGCTTATGGACCACAACTTGTGTACATCCTTGTTGCCTCCGCTCTTTATTAATAGTTAAGAGTTTGTCAAGAATAAATGTGGTCGTGGTCCTAACCTTATCCTGCTCCATTCAATTATACTTTTTCATAGTACTCGAATATTTAAAATTATTTATATTTGTTATATATTTCTTTATATTTACATTTCATATATATATATATTTACAACAAATCATATATTAATATCATTAAAAAAAACTTCTAAAAACAAGTATAAGTAGTTGAAACTTTTAACAACAAAGTCAAAATCAAAAAATTAAAGATGAGATTTATAAAATTATTTTAATTAGCATTATTTATCAAAAGCTAAATACATCTGCCGGTTTGAAAAGCAATGTAAAAAAGAATTCTTTTGTCTTGTATTTTTTGTTTTTCAAGATATTTATTGGAGCGAACTCAATCAATAATCATTAACGTTCTGTTGGCTTATAAAGAATAGACGTTGATCAATAATTTTAAAAATATTTTATACTTAAGACGAGTATCGAATCATCGATCAGTAATTAAGGTAAGAGAGACGCTCTAAATCTCACCTAAAATTTATAGTTAAATAAATATTTTTTATTTGAAGAATGAACGAAATATAATACGGAGTTGACACAAATCTAATTCTAAAATAACATTGTCTGAATATTAAAATTAATAAAATTAGATAATAATTATAAAAAAATTAAATTTGGCTGAGTTACTGCTCTATGTATCAATCTGGGGGCTCATCGTCTCCCACTTGCACTCTGCTGTCACCTTCAATCTATGTTTTTTAATTTCTTTCCCTCAAATCCCCCACGTGGAGTGGGATCCCACTTGCAGTCAAATACTTGTCTCTTTCAGTATTACTCCCACACTAAAATATTATAATACTAAAATATTTACCATCACCCCTAACTATATAGTATTTCTAATCTTTTAAATTTTACTTATAGTTTTTATTAAGATTCTTTTTAAATTCCTTTTTTCATATATTTTATTTATATATTTTTTGTGATATAATTTTTTCTATCTTGTAGCTCGGTTATCATCTATCTCATTTTATGATAATTTTATATTTGTGTAACTATTATTATGGTGTGCATTCTAAATTAAGAAATGTCGACGGTCTAATATGATTAATATTTTTTGTGGCAGTTTGTTGATGTAATTAGAACTATTAACAAACAGATATGTAACATTGCTTATATCCATCGCATGATCTCTTATATCACTACATAAGCATCTAGTTAAATAGAGACGAGTAAATATTAATGATAGTTGTTGGATATCTAAGTCATGTTTAAGAGAAGATTTTATTTTTTATTCACGTTCTTTGTATTTTCATGGGTTTATTTTTTAAAAGTGAAAATGACATTCAAAATATTCCTTCCGCAATACTAAATAATCCCACAAAATAATCAAACATCAAACTCTATTTAAATATATTATTAATAAAATAATCATTTATATTAAATATATGTTTTCATCTACCAAAGCTAAAAAAACATGAATGAATGTTATAAAAGTAGGTTCAGAAATATATCTGGGGATTGAGGGGCCCATTTTCATCTATAGATGGGGGATTTTCCATCAATGTCCAGGTGCCACGTTGCTAATAATGAACACCTAGCTCGAATCACTCATCATGCTGGCTGGATCTGAGTATAAACACACACAAAACAGATCAATCTCATCACCCACTCAATCCCCAAAAACCAAGAAAAAAACCTATACATACATATATATAGCTCAAATATTCTCTCTAAAAACTCTCAATAATTCATTCTTTTTTGGGGTTCCTGATGTCTGGTTTCCTCCTTTGAATCTGTGTCTAATTCCCAGAGAACATAATGCTCCAGCAAGGTACGTATGTGAAGTAAATATCATATGATATATATATATATATATATATATGCATATAATCTTTTACTTATGTCCATCTTTAGGAAAACAGTTCAAAGGATCAAGAACATGTAATAATTTGACCTCTTGTGTTGTTGAACTAATGAGGGTTTTTTTCTTGTCTTATATGGTACTAATTCTTTGTAAGACATCAATTTTATCAGCTTCTTGTTTTCGACTGTGTTTCTTATTCCCTGAATTTGATGCAATTTTCGTTTCTTTTTCCTTGTCATTTCTGCTGTTGAAAAGATTAATAATGTTGTCTCTCTGCAGCATAGTACTCTCCAAGGAGACTAATCTTATCTGCATCATTGACTAGCTTTTATTGATAATTGGATATAGATCTGAAACTGCTGATGTTATTTTTCTTGGTTTATTCCTTTGGGTTTTTGCTTTGTATATATATATATGCATGGTATGATTATGGTTATTTTATTAATGAAAACACTTGCATTATTAGTTTCTAACCACTGTTGTCTTGTCTGTTGTTCCCATATTTGTTGTATTTTTTGATTGATTGCTGTGATTTTTTTATAGAACTGTGAGTTGGAACATAAGGAAACAAAGCAATGGAGGGTGAGACATTCAGGCTCGGCAATGGTGGTCAGGTGGATGGCAAAGTGGTGCAGACATTCCAGACGAGCTTTGTTCAGGTTCAGACCATATTGGATCAGAACAGGCTGCTGATCAATGAGATAAACAAGAACCATGAGTCCAAGATCCCCGACAACTTGGGAAGGAATGTTGGGTTAATTAGGGAGCTAAACAACAACGTTAGAAGAGTGGTCGACCTTTATGCAGATCTATCAAGTTCTGTATCGAAATCAGCCATTGATATTGCCTCGTCTGAAGGTGACTCCAATGGCGGTGCTAAAAGTGGTCATAAAAGAAACAGGCCTGCATGATTTCGGGTTCTGTGTTTCTTTTACTGATTGTAGAGAAATGGTCAGATTCTGTAACTCAAAAACTGTCTTGAGATTATCAAACTTTTTCTCACATTTGTTAGAGAGGAATAATGGGGGTCTGAAATTTCTTCTTCTGTTGCACTGTAACTCTCCTTGTAAGTTGTAATGTAACATTTTAATCAATGAAATGAGCCTTGTGGTGGTCTAACTTTTCTTTCAATAGCACATGTCTGTTTTACGGGTACATGTTACAAATCCATGACTCTCTTTTTTAATAATGTAATTTACGGAGAAATTTTAACTTTAAGTTTTCTCTAGAGATGAGTCCAAGATTCTGTATATCGATGGAAATCGTCTGCCCTAAACTATGCCTCATTTGGTGTTTCACTTTAAAAAAATGCCTTTAGGGTTTATGGAATTAGGGGTATTGTATATTTTTTAGGGCGTAGGGTTTAGGATATGAAATTTAAGGTTAAGGTTTAAAATTTAATTTTTTAGTGTGAGACATAAAAAAGATCATGATTAGGGGCAGAGAATTTTTGTTCTCTGCATCATAATTTTTTGAGGGTTTTCACCGGACTGATTTAAAATTTTTTTTATTTATTATGAGACTTTAAGGAAAATTTCAACTTTTTAATATATATATAATATATATATTTTTGTGTGTATCAGATTCTTGACCATGAAGGCTCATTTTCATCTTTTTTTGGATGGAAACAAACTGTGTTTCCATCCCTCACCTACATATGATACAGGAGCGGATGCATGAAGTTTCGGTGGGAAGCATCTGAATTTTTTTTAAAAATAATTTAGTGTTATTTTTTTAAAAAAGATAGTACAGAGTGCAAAACAATTTTTGTGCATATTCATTTGAAAAAAATACTTTAAATTCCATTTTTAAATTTTTGGATCTGATATGATACTCAGTAATTTCAACTCTTTTTCCCTCTTTGTCAAAAGGGGTGATATCTATAATGGGTGATAAACTGTTTGCATATATTCAGATTCTTAAGCATGAAGGTTCATTATCAACTTTTAGAAGGTAACAAAGTAACAAACTGTGTTTTCATCTGCTGGAGAATCACTGTTGACAATGCTTTGTGTTAGGGACGGACACATGATTTTATGTAAGGGAGTGTGAACTATTAGCAAGTTATGTTAGAAATTTAACAGGTGCGAAATTAGATTGTCAATATAAAATACAAAGAAAATATCTAAACTATGGAGGAATTTAAAACTTTTAGAAATGCAACTGTCTAACACCGCTCGGTCCATTTTTTTTTTTTTTTGAGAGAGAGCTCGGTCCATCCTTACCTTGTGGTGTGGAGAACCAAAAGCAAAGTGGTGCATTCACACATTCTCTGAGGAAAATGATGTCTAAAAGAAAGTTGAAGGCAAAGCAGCTTTCGATTTAAACCCTTTCTGGTTCCCACTTCCCCCAATCACACAAACACCACAGAAAACAGAATCTTAGATGAGAGATTGATGAGCTTTTGACTTGCTGCTTTAATCTCCTTTTGAATCAATCAATGGCAGATTGGCCCAAGTTTATGAAAATAAATGAACTTTCTCCATGCTTATCCTCTTCTCTTCCTACTTAGGTTATTTCTCCTTTTATATTTCCCCATATGTTATTCTCTCTATGTAATAAATGTTCTTTGTGATAGATTACTTTCATAGCTCACTCTTGTCTTTTGTTGATGGATCCACATTATATATATATTCGATAAAAGTTTAGGTGAAATGAGTTAAGCGTTCTACTTTCTTATAATTAGAGGTTATATTTTGATAGATAAGTTGTGTAAATAAAATATTACATAATATTTTTTTAATAAATTTTAAATTACTAAACTTAAAACTCTAAACTTTAATCTTAAATTCTAAATTCTACAACCTAAATTTTTAAACTCTAAACCTAAGCTCTATATTTAACAAACTTATGTAAATTATTGTATATCAAAAAAATTTCATAATTAAAAGAAACCTACATTGTTGATTCTCAGAAAAAACTTGATTTTGCTTTAGATTTTTTAGAAGGGCTTGTTTTGTATAAGAATTACCCAAGTGCATATATCTTTATTCTTTAAATTTTAAAATTTAAACTTTTAAGTTTTAATTCTGAAAATCCTAAATTTTAAATCCTAAAACTAAACTCCTAAATCCTAACTAAATCTATAACCCTTAAAATAAAAAGGGTTGTGTTATCTAAAGGGCACACAACATATAAACAAATAATTTTTCTTTTAGAAAACAAACATTAAGTCATTTAGGTATGTTTCTATCATTTTAACTCCGGGATTAGGTTCTTTTCCACCAACCAGGGACGGAGGGACATAGGGCCTAAGAGGGGCTCATCCCCAACTCATTTTTTTTACCTTTATAATGTAGATTGTTATGGTAAGATTAGGTGACTGTTGAAGGTGTTTTAAGCTGTTTCTGATGGGTTTCAGTTGCATTGGGTTGCTTAGGGTATTTATTCGTGCATTTAATGGGAAGGTTTATAGTTCCTCAACAGCCTCTTCATGCAGTACATGTGTTTGTTGTTGTGGGGTGACTACATTGTTTTGTTGGGTTCGCTTGGTTGGGAGATGTTAGTTGGGTTCGATTGTTGCTGGGAGTTTTGTTTTCTTGATGCTTGTGTTGTACTCTTTTCCTTCAACTAGGATTAGGGAGGTTTTTAATGAGCTCACAATTCAGGTTTTAATTTTGTATGATTTACAATTTAATAAGATCATATTTGCCGAATAAAAAAATAATTTTATATTTACTAATATTTAAGTTTGTTTTCAACCTCAAATCGTGATTCTATCACTTTCACTAACTTTTTTAGGGTTTAAAATGTTGCAATGAAATTATGTATATTATTGTTACGTTTATTAATCAAAATGGTGTGTATTCTTGCGGGAAAGATGAAATGTCGGATGACAGTGCATAGCTAAGGGGGGAAAGAAACAGCAACTGGTAAGTGAAAAATCTTAAATAATTTTACATATGAAAGAATATAATCCTAAGGACCATTTATGTTTGATAAGACAATTGTTTATACATAGGTAAAATGTCTCTTTCAAAGGGTAAAAGATATAAGTCCAATATCAAGTAGATTTATTATCATCAACAATAATAATGGAAAATATTGTGAATAAAATAACAAAAAAAAAATGAACAAGAATAAAAGAATAAAGAGATGAGAGAAAGAGGAATATTCGTATTATTATCAATATAGATTTGTGTACAATGCCTTCATCAAATCATCTATTTATAGGCATAAGAAGTATATAATACATTAAACTCTAATTAATGAAGATAATATTCCTAATAATAAAGTAAATCAAATATCCTTGATAAAGTTCTTATCATGATAGACATTCATATAGATAAATATTCATAACACTCTCCCTTGGATGTCTATGAAGATAATGTGCCTCGTCAAAATCTTACTAAGACAAAAACTCAGTGGGAAAAATTTTCTTTAGTGAAGGAAAAAGAGTACACACATCTTTGATACGGATAACATGTTGTCTCGTTAAAAACCTTACCAGGAAAATTCATTGGGACAAAACATCGGTTAAGAGAAAAATAGTGCAACGCGTATTTACTTCCCATCATGAAAACATCACATAAGATATTTGAATCTTCATAATTCAATCTTGAATATTATTTTTTCTAAAGACCGGGAGTGATGAAAATTTGGAGTAACATGTTTCATTTTGTAATCTTTGATGTATCCACCTTTCGATTGAGATATAAATTTTGCATTATCTCCATACAATATAGCTTGTACCTTATCTTGTGAAAGTAAATAACATATCTTCTGAATATGTTGGATCAATGGTCTTAGCCAAACACATTTTTAGCTTGTCTCATTGTAATGCTCCGGTTTTGGCCTAGGAGTTTCTAAGTTGATTAGATGGTCCGGTAGACCAGGATTAGAGATTCAAGTAAGATTCAGGATTTAAATTGGAATAAATATTTTGGTGAGAAAAATATGAGAAAAATATCTAAAAATCATTATTTAATATAAGGATATTTTTGTTAAAATAAAATTTGGAAAATGAGGTTTGGAAATTGGACATTTTGGCTAGTGACCAAAATATAAAGATTGGAAACTATTTTTAGTGACTGTTTTGTAAAAAGATCAAAATTTTGAATCTTTAAGTAGCTGTTTTACCTAATAGTTTTAAACTGATTTTGATCTTAGTTGGGATTATTTTTAATGAGTTTTAATTAAGGAAATTAAAAGGGGTTTGATTAAAGGAATGTGTTATTTTCTTAAAAACATTTTTAACGTAACTTTTTTTCTCAAACTTTTCTCTCAATTTCTCTTCAGCCAAACACTTTTCTTTGCACCAAAAATTTGAGTTAATGTTCTTAATTTCTTAAACCTTTGATTTCTAATGGATTCTTCAATCTTGTTTTTTAAAATCTCATTGTTATCTTTTGTTTTTCAAGAGTAAAACATCCAATTGAGAGGAAATTCACTTATTAGAGGTAAGGTTTGTTCTTCTCCTCTAATGAATGGTTCTTTATTGAAATTATCAATTATTTTTAATGATTTAATTGTGAAAATTGGTTAAATCAAGGTTTAATTGATGAGATTAAGTGATTTTCGTTTCGGATATGTTTTGATGGATTCTTGATTGAATATAATCATGATTTTGATGTTTTATAATGTTAATAAGTCAGTTTTAACATTGTAATTCCGAAACCAGGTGAATCTCTAATTTGTTAGGTTGCTAGTGTTGTGTTTTTTTGGCGAGTTTTGGGTGTTTTATGGATGCTGGAAGTATAAGGATGATGTTAGGTTGTTTTGGATGTTAATTGAAGATAATTGATGGTTTAAATTAGTAAGTTTTGGCTGGGTTAAGTTTGGAAGGTGTTTGATGTTGTTTTCGGTTGTTGAGGAGGTGTTTCGATTAGTGTTTGAGGAGAATTGTTGCGTTTAGATGTTGTTAGGTTTTTGAATGCATTTTGATGCATTGAATCCTCTGTTTTTTTTGTAGACAAATCAGGGGAAGTCGAACCTCAAGCTTAAAGTATCGTTTCGGAAGCTTTAGAGGTGTAGTTCGCATCGGCAAACGAGGCTTTGCGTTGTCAGTGAGTGAGAATGTGGATTTCAGCTTTGAAATGATTTAAAGGTTATATTGGGAGTTTAAATTGATCTTGAAATGATGGTTTAAACGCGGAAGTAAGTATAAAGAGAATTATCCCTCGGTCATGCTTCGGCGAAATTGTTTATGCACTTGTTTTTGAATTACATGGTACCTATTGTTTATGCATGATTTAAGTATGTTTCATATTGTTTTTTATCATATAATGATGATGGATGCATTTGATAAATGATCCATGTAAGCATCTGGAATACTTTTAATGCATGGAAAATGGTTTGGATGTTGCATATAAAAATAGTGAGGTACATGGTTAATAATGAATTATATTAACAAGTGATATGGTTTAAAATGTTATCAGATATAGTTGACTGGCCATAGGATTGATAGTGTACTATAAAAAGTTGCCTCGAGTGTTGATGGGTTGTAAGGTACCGAAAACTCCACCACGAGTACCATAACGATTGAAGGGTTATATGGTATCGAAAACTCTCATTAGTGGATTACACATCTAACCGATGATTGGGTTGTGATTGTACCTTGAATTCCGTTTGAGATAGCATGAAGTGTTGATAGGACACTTGTTGAATCCGTGTATCCGATGAAATATTTTGTAAAGTAGAACTTGGTTTATGATCACTTGAAAGCCAATATAATTGATAATGTATCATGATGATTGATTATGTTGTATAATGTGGATTTATACATGTTTACTCTTTAAGCCTTGCATATGGGTTGTTATGCATGGGTAAGCTTAAATTGAGGGTTAGCAAATAGGATTTTGCTGTTGATCAATGATACATGTTGCATATGGTTTAATATGTATGTTTTGGAAATGTTAAGTGCATAGTTTGAGAGGCATGATGTTTTGAAAATGGTTTCAAATGATGATTTTATTGTGAGATGGAAATCGATTTTTAAATGTATTGATGGTGTTGTGTTTTGAGCTCTCCTCACTAAGCCTTGTGTGTTTACGCTCTCTTTTTCTATCAATGCAGAAAATTTAAGGATAGAGGCAATGAGCAAGTGAGGGGAAATCCAAGGGCTTGAACAACTCAAAAGTTCAGTTTTTGGAACTAGACTAGTAGTAATAAAGACAATAGGGTCCATTGTAGTTTGGGAGTGCTATTTGCTAAACTCTCTATTTGAGAAAGTTTGTAATGTTATTGTGGTGTTTTATGAGGCTTTATGTGTTTGGTTTTGAGGTGGAATTATGTTTTGAGTTTTGGATGGTTGAGTTTTAAGAAGCATGCATCTAGATTCATGATTGAAGCATTATGTTGTGTTTTAAGCATGTTTCATTGATATTCTGATTTGGTTTGATTTTGTAGTTAAGTGGTATACATGTTTAAGACTTTTTAAGGCATGTTCGGATCCTTAATCGTATGAAAAACCAACAAAATTGGACATTATATGTCTAGGCGTACCGATATGCGTGGCTCCATATCGATACGAATATGTGTATTTTGGTAAGGCGTATCGATATAGTAGGGCCGTATCGGTACAATTTTGAGCTACTGGAATTTGGTTTTTGTTTGTGTAGCCCGCGTACCGATATGCCTAGGGATTGTATCGGTACAGATAGCCGTTATGTTAGTTATGTAGATTCTATGTTTTGAGATCCTTCCATTTTGGTCTTTGGTTCTTATGTGTGCAATTGTATAGGTTTGGATGATCGTTTTAAGCTGATATTTGACATACAAGCTTGTAACCTGACTAATTGAGGACTTGTAACTTTAAATTTAAAAATGTCCCTATAACTTTCTAATTTTTCAATTTGGTCCCTAAATTGCATAATCGCATAATTGGATGTCGATTCGATGCCCAATTCAGTTGAGATTTCACTCGCTGCCAACATGCTCACCTTAGGATGTAATGTTGCATCTAGATAAGACAAAAAGAAAAAAATAGACCTAATTTTAGTTAACTGTTTCGGCTTTTGTTTCGGCAAAACCCAATGTAGCTCGCTCGATTCAGTCTGGCATCTAGGTCGGGTCGAGGGGGTTACACTTGTGCATACCAATGATTTGAATAATATGCTTTATCCGTATTAAATCTTCTTTAAGATTCTTTCAACTCATGTCCTTCCACAAACAAAAAAACATATTTAAGTACTCGATCTTTAGGTCGAGACAAAACCCCATCTCAAGATTTTTTTTTCTCAAATACTTTCATTAAATGCTTTGAAAGCTCTTGATGAGTTTCTAATTTGTAGCTCTTTAGGAGTTATAATGATATTCAAATTATCATAATGAATCTTGATCTAAACTCCTTTATAAAATGAATAAGGAAATCTGATCATTCTTATAGTATTTTTTTAATTAATACTCACCAAGGCGATTATACCAAATGTGCTAAAATATAAATATTCAATGGGCATATCTAAATAAAATTTCTCAAAAATTTCCAAATGCTTCTGTATTTTAAATCCTTCAAGGTTAATTTTACTATACATGGATCTACAAAATAATTGGACACACACAAAACATTTCATAACTGTCAAAGTAATTGCATCCACCATAAAATAATTAAAATTTTTCATAAATCATAATTCAAGTTGTATTTACGACTAATTATTTGTGCCTCACTTGCATTACACCTTTAGGTGTTTGGACTGTTGGCCCAAAAACATCACTTTTGGAAGTTCAAAATGTCTTTCTACATTGGCCAATTCAATATCTATAGTTCTAGATAGATATCTATACAATATCCTCATTTTCTTTCTTTACATCTATAGAAGTATTCAATGTAAACTTTATTGTCGACAACTTTTCTTTTCTTGTTCTATTCTCGTAGTGACATAACTCATCAAGATCTCTTCAAGATTTCAATCTTTATTTCAAGTACCTGAAACTCTTCTAGAGTTTTATTTTTAGTTATGTCTTGGGTCTCTTGAGAAGTACCCGCCTCCATTATATGACCATCTCATATTATTTTTCATTTACGAAAATTTTGATCATTGGAACCAATTTCAACTATCATGCTTCAGGCATGATTTACATTCATTCGCTCTAACATGTAATTTAAGCTTCGAGCATATACAATTGGTATATGAGACTTGATTACTCTCATTAGGTCAGTAAATATGTCTGGCAGTTGATATGTAATAATATGAATTATCTTATGAACTTTTAGTTCATATACAAGGATCTAGATAATGATAATTCATTTTCCTTTTTTATCCAGCTGATTATTCTCTTCCCCTGATGTTGAGAAAAATTATCTCATAATTGATTCTCCAATTAATGTTTAAGAATTTCAACATAAAAGGAGACTCAAATTCAATATATATTCTCAACCCTTTTTATATACTCATTTTGTGCGGTGTGGTGGAGCAATTAAACTATATATCGCATGTTGCAACCCCTATTTTTGAAATTCGAATCGGCTACGGGGTATCCCCACATTTTTTGAAAATTGATTGATTTAAAGGGGTGATTTCTTTTGAAAAACAAATATGTGAAAATAAAGACTTGGAGTCGCCACCGACCACTTGAGTAAGGTATACCAGACACCATAAAACTAGGGATTTACAAAAAAGGTTCAGGAATTGGTTACGTGTAGGGAATGATTAGCACTTCCACAACGCCCGAAATCGGTAATAAATCATATGTTGCTTTTGATCGATGGAAAGTATTGAAATATAAATCAACTTTGATTAAATACTCTTACTTGAATATAAGCCTTAATAAGTGGGCTTTAAAAATTTGGCGGGCCTGAATTAATTTGTCATTTAACTAATAAGGATGACATAAATCCGGAATACAGATTAAACCGACATCGAATAAGACCGACTGCATTGTTAATTCATGGTTCGAATTAAAAACAATACTTTTATGCATGATGCAAGCAATTAACCATGATGTTATATCTTAACCAATTTTATTCATTTCAAAATTTACCTTTAGACGATATAAATTACTTCGAATATTTGATCAATATCCAATAAGCCAAGATATTATAACACAAATATCTGAGTTAATAAATACCTCCTTTTTATAGTTAAAAATTAATTAATTATCAAGTTAAAGGTGAGATTAAATAACAATGGTTAGATGGATGACAAATAAGTGCATGTCACAAAAATAAGGAAATAGACAAAAACATGGCAAACATAAATAACATAAAGAAAAAAAATCCAAAAGAAGGACCGGATCGAACAAAAGAAATGTGTAAATAAATGCAAGAAATTAAAGTGCGAAAATTTAAAATGCGAAAAAGTAAATAAACATCCGGAAAGGACCAGATAGAATGAAAAACAGGAAATTAAAAGTGGAAATTAAAAGTTAGATATTAGTAAGTTAGGGGTTAGTTAGATTAAACGTGTCATGAATAATACAGATCATATTTCGTTGCGAATCACCGTAAGGCCGCAGGTGAATCGTAATCGAAAAAAATTAAAAGTGCATAAAATAAAGGCAGCAAATATATAATAAAACATGTAAATATATGTTGATGAGTGTTCAAAAGTACTATTTTATGACCCTTTTTACTCATGTTATTGTTAGACTTAGGCTCATTTTAGTTGAATTTGTAGGCATTCATCCTTAATTTCCTAGTTTCCTTGATTCATGAGCTTGGTATTACATTTTGTTGGTTTTTCGTGGAAAAGTCACTGCTTTGGTGCTTTATTTTGTGCAGGTTAGGATTGCCGTGGCAAAGTGCAAATTGCTAAGGCAATTCAGGAGAATAAGAAATGACTTGCTGAACTAGTTGCCCAGGCAATTCGAGATAAATTTGCCCAGCTGTGGATGATAATCGAAATTCAAGGGATAATTCTCCCAAAATTTGGATTTACAAGAGGAATTTGATGGAGATAAAGACTCCAATTATTGAGGAGTTCTTGGAGATCAAAGGGAGAATTGAGAGAGAAAACGCAAGAGGCTGTTCGAAGTCTTCTTCTTCTTTGTTTTGGTTAGATTCATGTTTGGGGATTATTCTTTGTATATCTTTTGAACCCATACATGAACTAATTTTATTGGCTTGGGTTGTTGTGTTTTTGTGGTTGTAAGAACGATTGGATTTTGTTTAGGTTTTTGAGTTTGCAATTTTAATTCAAAGTTTGTTCATTCTTGGTTCTTAATTTTAATTGCAAGTGAATTAGGAGAGGATCTCGTGAATTCATCCATTTATCTAATATCGGGAGAGTTAGATTCAAGAAACGAATAAGCATGGTCTTTATTCAATCAATCGATGATGAAGACTAATTTGACTTAGGGATAAGTTGCAAATTTCAACGGCTAAAAGGAGCGCAAGATAGGTTGTTGTCCACCCTTGGTTCACGCAAGGATGTATTATCAATGCTTGTACAATCATAGTGTTTCGAGTTAGGGATAACGAGAAACCATTGAAGAATGCTTCGCTGAACTTTGAAGGTTGTCGCCCAATTGCCCATGCAATTGCTCAATTCCCAATTTCCCAGGCAATCGCAGAATTGCCCAGGCAATCCGACTGGATTCAATTATTAAAGCAATTGAGCTACTCTAGCACTCAATTACCACGACGGACCATTCAATATCACACCATGACTCACGAGAACCCGGCCTACTCTCTCTTATTCAATTACATCTTTCCTTTATTCAATTGCTCTTTTATTTTACTTGTTAATTAGAACATATAATATGAAACTGATAAACATAACATATATATATGGATAAATATGCTATACACTATATGATATAATAATAATATGTATATATATAATAAACGTGCTAATCATAATTCTTATATATGTATATAAACCAATAATGATAAGTAACATAATATATATAGGTATAGTATATCATAAGTGGGATATATACATATAATATATAGTATAACATATGAAAATATATGATAATATATGTATATATTGTTGGAGTATGCCCAAAGATCAACTATGAGATGGTTGTAAAAGGCATACTTATTTTATCTTGTTTATTAATAAAGTCATTATTATTATTTCAGTCTTATTCTGTGCACTTATAAATAAACTAAATTTTAATAAAGTCCTTGGAATAATATAGTTATTCTTGAATGTCCTTAGTCGAGGATTATTGTGGGTGTGAAAAACAATAATATATTAAGACTAATATGCAGTTGATTGATGACAAAGTGTTGTCATTGACATAGAGATGTCGACATCAATAAATAAGTATGTATTAGAAAATGATACACTGGACTGACCCACTATGAGCATGTTTCTTTAATTATTTTGTGACGGTCATGACATTGCTCATGGTGATAACCACATGTATGATCCTCAGACTTGAGATCATCATTATTTCAACATCGTGAGTGACATATTTTGATACAGTCAAACGTGTGTCGTAACTGACTACACTATAAAGACTGACATTGGATATGTCACAATCTATGTAGCGAAATATGGTTGATGAAGATAGGATTTGTCCTTCCTACATAATATGAGAAATATCATAGGCCACTTGATTGAGTGAGACTAGAATATGCATGTTCATGCTCGAATAAATTGATATGAGATATCATAGTTATTCGTTTATAATAGTCTACTCAAGATATCAAGAAATATTAGATGGACTATACAAGTGTGACTAATCCATGACTTGTGTCCAATCTAGATATGAGGACAAAAAAGATGTAATGCATAAAAGAAGTTAATCACGAAAAAGGTAAAGTCGAACCACGACTTCATGTAACTTAGGTAGCAATGATGTATTGCTAGATGCCACTCGTTGCTTGTAATATTAGAATTATTCTAGATATTACTACAACGTTACATGAATCTACAAGGGTCACACCCTATGATTGAAACGAACAAATATCGACTAGAAAACATGCATACAAACTTGTTGTACACATAATTAGTGAGAAATCGAAATTGTTATAATTATTGTAATTATAGATAATTTCTTTTTTATATAAATGTTATATAAAGGCATAAGGTCTAGCAGCCGACATATGTTTTGTTTTTTCGAAAATCCTCTCTAACTGTTAGAGAAGAGAAAAATTGTTTATTTTATTCGGGTAGACTGCGTAAAGGTCGAAACGCTGTTGTGACGACTCGGATTTGATTTGGATTATTCGCTGCAGAATTCCAGATTACTTGAGGTAATATTTTCATCCTTTATCACCCCGAATTCGTCCCTTGTACATGGATCACTGGTAAATTACGCCGGATAATTTTTTTGTTGCGCCATGGAGTGTACCAGCGTTTCCTAACATATATATATATATATATATATATATATAGGAAAGTGAAATCAAAACAAAGAAGAGCACAATATTCAATGGAAAAAGGACAAAAAAGGAAAAGCATATATAAGAAGCTAAACTACACTGGATTCAAACCCATTAAAAACGCAGACTCTATTTTTCTTTCAGTCGAACCAAAGAAAAAATCTCACCCCCTTTACGCAGTTCCTTGGTGGCACGGTCTCGCTGGCCGTTCTCGACATCAAAAGAAGCCAGTAAACGGCGACCACATGCACGAACAGGTAAACTCGAAACCCAACTTTTTTATTTCGATTCAAGATCTAAAAAGGGGGTAAAAACCTAGACTTTGATTTCAAAACTGAAAACCCCATTTGTTTTGCCTTTTATGTAGTTTGTTAGGATTTGATTAGGAAAAAAAATAAAAAAGGATCTTTTTTGTTTAAAAAAAAACTATTCAAAAATTTTGGAAACCCTTCTTGTTCTAAAAACGAAACTTTCTGGAGATTTTTGAAGAAACCCTTGATTTCAATTTTTTTAAAAAAGGGAGAACCCCTAAGGCTATGTGAAAGGTAGAAGATTAAGAAAATACCTAGAAATTTTCCTGCTCTTTGTATTTATGAATTTGCGAAAAAAAGGATCCCCTTGTATGCATGTGCACAAGGACGAAGGGAAGGGACCATGAGCGGTCGGCTCGTGCAATTGCAAAGGGGACAAGGGCAGCTGAATTTGGCCGGTTCGTTGCTGGGAGCGAATTGGAGCATGGTGCAGACCTTACCGGGGCTTGAATGGGGCTCGATCGGGTCATGTGGTTTAGGCAGCTTAGTTTGTTTAGGTTATGGGCTTGGTGTATGGGTCATTTAATTGGGATAATGGGTTTATCATGTAAATGGGTTATGGGTTTTGGATCTTGTATAGGGATATTTGGGTTTTAAAAGAAATGAATTTTTAATTTAAATGGATTTATTTTTATTATTTGGGATTTTAATTTGGTTATTCGAACTGTGATTACATTCAAAAATTTTAAAATGAGAAATATGACTTCTGACTAAAAGTCAATTATAATGGGGAGTTTATTATAAATTGTTGGCTTCATGCGTAAAAATATTGCTATATGTAAAATGCTATATAGATAATAAATATTTTGTTCTCATAGTTTAGCTATTAAAGATGAGGCATCTAGTTAAAATTTTGATAAAACATATTTTTCATAATTAATAGGCTTTGTAACAATTATTTCAACTGATATAGCTTAAAATATAAACCACTAGATTTTGTGAGACGAATAATCTAACTGCATAATCTGAATTTTTTCTAATCAATCTCACAAACTTATGGTTATAAGTTGATTAAACAATGTAGATGCATCTACTAAAATCATATAAAACTTTTTATATTTGTGGATAAATGAGCCCCATTTTCATTCAGATATGCAAGACATACAATCTCAACTTTAGTACAAGAACTTTAAGTTCTTTTGGTAAGTGAGATCTTAATCAACTCTTTTGAGAACAAGCAACACAAGAACTTCGTATTCTTTTAGTAATTATGTAATAACCCAAATTAGGGCCTAGTAACAAGTTACATGAATAATTAAAACATAATAGTATCAATTGACTTGTTAATGCAAAAAATTAATTGAATTAGTGGCTAAAATGAAAGAAACGAAAGAATAGTGGCCAAATTAAAATGACCTAACCGAATTACATAGAAACTAAATTAATTGCATGCTAATTTCCTAAGTTCTTAAATTGCCCTTGATTAATCTATGATTAGTGATTAAATGAGAGATAAAATGGTAACTTCTTAAATCATTAAAATGGATATCCATCTTCATCATCTTCCACACTTCATTCTCATCAAAATTAAATAGGAAGTACAAGAGAGAGAGAGAGAGAGTTATAGAGATTGAGAGAAAATCAATGGTGGAATGAATCCCCTAAGTCTAAAACGTTTAGCAAGCTAAGGAAGGTATGAATTCTTCCTTGCATGTTCGATTTCTATAATAATTTATGAGGATGGTTCTTTAAATATTGCTGCATGAATTTCTTAAGAATTATGAGATTGTTGCTTTAATCGAATTGGATAGAAGAATATATATTTAGGAATTCTTAATGTCGAATGGTGAAATTACATAAATAAAGACTCTAGCTTGATTAGTCTTGTAAATTGATAAGGTAGTACGAATTAACCATGAATTGAGGCTTAATTTGGGTAATACACTTACTGGAAATTTGGATACATAGTGAATTGGAGTGCTAAACAAATGAAAATCATGGTTATATGCTAAAAAGTGAACTAGTAATGAAACTAGTCACCTAGATAGTGTAATTGGCTAATAGGGACTGTTTTGAATGAATTAAGGAATTCGGGATTGAATTGGATAAAATTAAGAGCTGGTGATGTTAGATAAAAACAGGGAAAGACCTAGAATAAATGTTCAATAAGTTGTATGGCTCAATTAGTAAAGAATTGGTAGCTTTTAAGTGATGAATTGGCATGATAGTGAAATCTGGACTAATCTGTAAAATTGGTTAAATTATGGACTGATTTTGACTGTTTAGGGACCTATCCTAACTTGAAATAGCAGGGAAGGGTTAGATTGAATGATTGGATAATCGAATTGAATGAATTGTAGCTAAAATTGACTGTCTAAATGTATAAATGGGCAGATTATTGAATAGGGGACTGTTCTGGAAAATCTGTAAATTTAAGGACTTGGATAAACAAATTAAGGACTAAGCTGGACATGAAAAGTCAGGGGAAAAATAGAGGAAACTAAGGTAAAAAGAGACTGAATTGAACCTGTATGAATCATAGGTTAAATTGCTCACTAAAGTGGACCTAGATACAATCTGGCAGTTTCAAAACTGTAAAATTGACCCAACTTTAACTAATAAACTGTATTGATCTAGAAAGGATAAAAATATGAGCCATACATGGATGAATAGGTAATTGAATTATCTTTCTAACGGTATAAACTAATCAAAATTTCGACGTATATATTAAAAGATATAAACAGATTAGTAACTAGTGTGCAAACTGTCAGGCGGTGGCAGATTTGTTACTTGTAACAAATCAAGTGTTTGAATGCTTGTGTGAATTGAGTTTGGTATGGTTATAATGCATGATTGTGTTATGTGAATGCTAGATTAAGATAATGATGGAAAGAATGGATAGGTATCGGGATGTAAACGAGGAATCGGGTATCCCGTAACTTCAGGATACAAGGTGAGTGTAGCCTTACTTAGGAGTCCTAACCAATTGCAATTGTTTACATAGTTGATATGAAATTGACATGAAATGAACCTAATTTCTATTTGGTAAATGTATAAGGTAAGATGCTTAATTGGAAACTTGTTGGTGGTTACATGTATGCTTGCTCTCTTGATAATCAATCGAATTATAGTGGAATGTACTTGCTTGGATTGTCTTGTTTGAGACTTGATATGCATACTCATGTGTGATTGAGTTGTTGCTGCCTTGGGTGTAAATTGACACTTGTTTGTGTGTGATAACTATTCGAATAATACTACACTATAATGAACTTGCTTGCTAAGTGATAAACACTTGATTGATGGTTTAATTGGTATTGCTTAATGCTTGAATCTTTGAATGCTTGATTGATGATGGATCGAATGACTTGTTTGAAACTAGCATGCATTCTTGAATTTACAATGTGTAAGCATAAAATGTAAGAAACAACTACAAGTTTTAAAGTAAGATAAGACTTCTTATGCCATAAGATACTTCCCTAATGAAGATTAAAGATTTAAAAGGTTTAAGTTTGGATCAATGGCACGATGCATGGTATACTTGGGACTACAGTCCATGAGCCACGGCTCGGGGGGACGCCCCATTACATGTAATAAGTTATTGGCGAAAGTTGGAGGTAACGGGGGAGTTGTACGGGTGGCGACAGTTGGTTGGATAATGAGAAGTTTAGGAAATCTATTGGACCTTTATGGTCAAACACGGACCAATGTCATTCATGACCAATTGTGATCCAAGGCGAACTTGTTAAAAAGTTATGAACCTTATTGAGAAATTGAATAAGCAATTCAAGAGAGAATCTCAAACACATGAATTATATCTTGAAAATACATAAATGATCCGGCAAGAAATCTTGAATACTTGAATCCTTGAAATAACCAAATTGCTTGACATGTAATGTTTAATTCTTAACATGATTGGTACTTTGTGTACTCTAATATGTGGTGTAGTAGACACCTTCTTGTTCAAGTACTTTGTGTACTCTAATACGTGGTGTAGAAGACACCTTAACATTATCCAGTACTTGTGTACCTTAACACATGACTCAATTACCTAGTCCTGCTAACTACCAAGGTAAAACAAATTTCTAAACTTGTAATAAGACATGATACATGGCTAATAAATGAGCAAATTGATACATGCTATTGAGCTTCTAGTAAAATGCAAATATATGAATAAGATGAGATAGATACTATTTTGATTGGATCATTGTTTGAAAGATAAATTACATTGGAAGTGACCCTATTCGAATAAGGGTTTTGTGGCCATTGTGCTCATTGTTTGATATAATCTTGCTTGTTTGATTGCTTGAGTTTGAGATTGGCTAATTGCTTGATGAATTGCTTATTGCTTAAGGATTCATTCCTTGCTTGATTGTTGTGGTGAAAATGCTTGAATTAATGATCTTGATTATGTGAACAAGCTTGTCATGGTTTTGATAATGGATGTTTGATGCTAGACTTGTAAGTTAAATGAAATTGAATGTAATCTTGACCTAGTTCTGTTTGAGTATTGCTTACTAGTCTTGCTTAACAATGAATTATTAGGTATCTTAAACCTAGCTCACTATTCGATTGGTATATGTTTGAATGGACATCATAGGTAATCAAGATTAGAATTTAAACAAGACTAAGTCTTGCCTTGTATGTATGGAACGTGATTGTTTATAAGGTTTCTTACTTGGTAAGTAAGTTGTTCAAAGGACTCTATGGTCTCAAATGTTGGTCTAATTCAACCAAAAAATATTTAAGTGTCGAGTCTAATTGGAATCAAACTAATTAAGGTCGAATTAAGATCATGTTTGAACTGGAAATGGATAGAGTCTTTATATGATGATGGTATTCGAATGAATAGGTGAAATTGGGGTTGCCTATAGTAGTCTATGGATAACATGGTTAAGTGATATTTAAAATGAGAATAAACCTTTTGAAATAAGCTGAAAAATGATGAGCTTACAAGAATAGGATAATGAACTTAATAACTTGAGCTAGTTTATATTTAATTGATAAAATGTAATAAAAGGCTTCCTACTCGAATGACATGTTAGATACAAGGTTATACTAACTTAAACTTGTAAGAAAAGGGTTATAAACTAAATACCATATTAGAGTCATGTCCTAATGAATTAAGAAGCTTAAAATGCAACCTAGTGTAATCTGCCCAGGAAATTCTGTTTTGGGCAGCAACTTCGAAAAATCACCATAAATTATGTAGTTCGAATTAAGGTCTGAAATTTATATGGAATGAACCTTAGTATGTCTATTTTCATTTGGAGAAAACAGAATTGAATTCTGATTTGTGAGCTGGAATCTGGAAATGAAAACCTCTGGACAGTGCAAACTGTCCAGAAATGTAATTGCGTTATCTTTGAACTAAAAACTGTATTAATTGGAAAAACATCAAAATGAAAGGTCTAAAAGGTTGTAAAGAGGGTTAAATAAGCTTTCTAACGATATAAATGGTTTGAAATTCAGACGTACGGAATGAAAGTTATAAGTATTTAAGTGACCAGTGCTTATGCTGGCTGGCAGCAGCAGTATTGGTGTCCTAGACAGTTTGGGAATTGTTTTGAAAATAGTTTTGGGACAGTGGTTACTGCCCTATTATACATGAATGAATGTGTACTCTTGATCTTGTTAATGAAATGTCTAATCAATGGAATTAAATGATGAAAATGAATGCTTGGATTGTTTATCCCTTGAGAAATAAGATACATGAAAATGATTCTTCCTCTTGTTCGAATGGAAATGATTGTATGCATGCTTGATTGGCCTTGTTCTTGTATGGGTTGTTTCTTGATTGATTCATGGTGGTAATCTATAAATTGAGTTGCTTGATTGAATAACATGAATGCTTAATTATGCTTGGATAAAACTAGCTAAATCTTTTAAGATTGTCTAAAGCCTAGATAGGTGTTTCTTGAAATAAAGGACACATAACTTGACAAATTGATAACTTAAAAATCTTGCTAGACTTTAGATGCTACCTCACTAAGTACATCATGTACTTACCACTCTTGTTTGCATTTTTCCCAAACCTCAGGTTAAAGCTTTCCCAATCAGTAGCTTGACATTGAAGTTAGTTTTCTTGGATTTGAAGCAAGGCATGCAAGACTTGAGTATGATTTTGTATTATTTTGAAGTACTCCTAGACAGTGGCAATCTAGTCTTGTGTCTAGATCTTGATAGGCCATACACCTTGATTATGTATAAAGTTGTATATATTTAATAATGACCCTTTTAGGAACTTCATGGTCTTGTCTCGTGAATGAATGAACTAGAACTTTGTTTACAAGCTTGTTTTGATTGAGTATAACTATGAACCTTGAGTATTAAATTTGTTAGGTTGAAACTAAGTAAACTTAATCTAAGTTTACCCTATTCGAATGAACTAGGAAGATCAAGGTTTTGTGTTTAATCTACCAGTATACCATAGAAGCCTAGACTAAGACTAAATGAATTGAATATATAATTCAATGAACCTAATGGACTATTGGTTGTGCTTATTGGATTGAATTGTAATGAACATGAATTTAAAATAGGTTATGATTCGAATGTTTGGGTGAGCTTGTTAGTAACTAAGTCATTTGACTAATCATTATTGAATGCTAGCTATTCGAATGGTAATGAATAACTTAGAGATTAAATCATGTCTATAAGCTTATATTCGACTAAGTTAATGAATCTTGATGAATGATCTAAGTTTAATCAAAGTGAATAAGATAAATGTAACCTTGTTTCATGCTATTCGAAATGTATGCTAAATCCTTGAATAGGAAATAATCACATCGAAATGAAAGTTACCTTAGAAGTCTAAGCTTGATATTATATTGTAGCGAAGGTCTCTTTTTTCTGATACTATCGCTAAAATAAAAACGATTGTGTTTTCGAAGGATTTTTGAAAGGTGTTTGTGATATTTAATATTTATTCCGTGGGGTTTACAAAAACCTTATAAAAATGGAGTCGCCACCGGCCACTTAGGTAGACCGGACACCATAAAACCAGAGATTCAAAAAGACAGGGTTCGGGAGTCGGTTACGGATGGGGAAGGATTAGCACCCCCACACCGCCCAAAATTGGTACTTTAATAATTACCGCTTTATTAATATTGGATTTTCCGGATTAGAGTGACGATTATTTTAAAATTCAGTCATAATTGCGAATAAATTTTAAAGGCCCCGTTATCCGAGAATAAACGCCCAACCACTATCACTACGCCTGATACTGGCCCCGTTTACGCTCGGATAAAAGGGCACCGCATTGACAATTTATATATCATATGCAATCTTAGTGGCAAAAATATAAAACATGGCAAAATATTTAAATACAATAAATATTGACATAATGAATACTAATCAAACATAAAATGCTAAACTAAAACATACATATATACATATTAATCTAACTCATAAATAAAAACATATCTAGCATAAATAAAATATTAATATACAACACAAATTTAAAACATATTAAATATTAATCTAACACATAAATAAAAACAAACTCAACATAAATAAAATACTATTCTAAAACATACATAAATAAATATTAATCTAACTCATAAATAAAAACATATCTAACATAAATAAAATATTAATATGCAACACAAATTTAAAACATATTAAATATTAATCTAAAACATAAATATACAAAATAAAAAAATAAGACTAAAATTTTAAGATAACTGATACTTCATTAAATTGTAAAAATTACAACACTAATAAAAAAGGGAAGAAAATATACCTAACTAGGAGCTCGAACGACGAACTCCGCCGAGATCTACCGCGACCCCTCCAAAAATTTAACTAGATCGGACCTAAAATAGGACCCCGATCGAATGTTGGATCGAACCAACTGGGGTCGAGGGCACGCTTCAACCCCAACCCCTTGACCTTGCGGCCGGCCATGCCCCCATGAATTGGGTGGCAATTCAATTGCCACTTTCATGGCAAAATTGGGCGTGGGATTGGAATGAATTGGGGTGCCTATTTATAGGCAATTTGTGGGTGACGTGGAGCACCCTGCTCCACGCAAATTTTTTTTTTTTTTTTTTTTTGATTTTTTTGCCTTTTTTATATATATAATTTTACTATTATAATAACACTAATAACACTAAAACCCGGTCAAAAATGAGTGATTACAGTTGCCCCTCTTTGCTTGTTCTTGTGAAACGAGGACAAAGCAAAGATCAAAATCACTCATTTTATCAGACTTCCCGGTTTGTAGCCTTGGAAAAACGAATTCTTTTGGACATCTCCGCTCTTCCTTGGCTGAATCTTCGGGCTCGTAAGTTCTTCCTATATGGAGCTTCGTCACCTTCCGATCTTGGAGTTTTATCAGACTTCCCTGCTTGGTTTGTAGCCTTGGAAAAGCGAATTTTTTTGGACATCTCCGCTCTTCCTTGGCTGAATCTTCAGGCTCGTAAGTTCTTCCTATATAGAGCTTCGTCACCTTCCGACCTTGGAGCTACAGGCTCTTTTCGACACAGAACCCTTCGCTCTCATTGTAGCTTTGGAAAAACGAATTCTTTTGGACATTTTCGCTCTTCCTTGGTCGAATCTTGGGCTCGTAAGTTCTTCCTATATAGAACTTCGTCACCTTCCGATCTTGGAGCTCTGTGCTCTTTCGACATTGAACCCTTCGCTCCGATTTTTATCGGACTTCACATTTGTAGCTTTGGAAAACGAATTCTTTTGGACATTTCCGCTCTTCCTTGGCGAATCTTCAGGCTCGTAAGTTCTTCCTATATAGAACTTCGTCACCTTCCGATCTTGGAGCTACAGGCTTTTTTGACATTGAACCCCTTGGCCCTGATTTTTAGCTTTGGAAAAACGAATTCTTTTGGACATTTCCGCTCTTCCTTGGCGAATCTTGGGCTCGTAAGTTCTTCCTATATAGAACTTCGTCACCTTCCGATCTTGGAGCTACAGTGCTCTTTCGACATTGAACCCTTCGCTCTGATTTTTAGCTTTGGAAAAACGAATTCTTTTGGACATTTCCGCTCTTCCTTGGCGAATCTTCAGGCTCGTAAGTTCTTCCTATATAGAACTTCGTCACCTTCCGATCTTGGAGCTACAGGGCTCTTTCGACATTGAACCCTTCGCTCGATTTTTAGCTTTGGAAAAACGAATTCTTTTGGACATTTCCGCTCTTCCTTGGCCGAATCTTCAGGCTCGTAAGTTCTTCCTATATAGAACTCTTGACGTCTGAAGTCTCAGAGCTGCAGGTTCTTTTTCGACACAGAACCCTTCACCCTAAGACAATGAAGCTAGGAGTCTTTCCTATATAAGACTCTTTGCTTTTGACACAATGTGAGTTTCCTATACAACCCCGTGTCATAGGTGAATTGCTTTATTTGGGAGTTCTTCCTATATAGAATCTGAAGTCTTCACCTTGGAGCCATCAGTTCCTCCTATATAGAACTTTTTGGCGTCTGAAATCTCAGAGCTACAGGTTCTTTTCGACACAGAACCCTTCGCCCTAAGACAATGAAGCTAGGAGTCTTTCCTATATAAGACTCTTTGCTTTTGACACAACAGGTTTCCTATACAACCCTGTGTCATAGGTGAATTACTTTTGTGGGAGTTCTTCCTATATAGAATCTGAGTCTTCACCTTGGAGCCATCAGTTCCTCCTATATAGAACTTTTTGGCGTCTGAAATCTCAGAGCTACAGGTTCTTTTCGACGCAGAACCCTTCGCCCTAAGACAATGAAGCTCGAAGTCTTTCCTATATAAGACTCTTTGCTCTTGACACAACAGGTTTCCTATATAACCCTGTGTCATAGGTGAATTGCTTTGATTTGGGAGTTCTTCCTATATAGAATCATGAGTCTTCACCTTGGAGCTTTCAGTCCTTCCTATATAGAACTTTCAGCTTCTGAAGCCTTGGAGAGGTAGATTCTTCCTATATAGAAACTCTCTCTAGAGCTTGAAAACATGTGTCTTTTGTATGTAAAACATTGTCTTCTCATTTGGGATTTACACCGTGATGGTCTTCGATGTCTCTTTGGATCTGCAGATACCTGTCTGAGATGAAAACAAAAATGCTATGACAAATGAATTGACATGCTCCTAATCCTAGTGATGTCTGACTATTCATGATGTATGAGATTCAATATCTTGGTGGGCTTGTTTTGGTCCTTATTTGACGTTCACTTTCTCCTTTCTTACGGGCATCGATACCCCGCTTCACTGCCAAGTTCAACCATATCGACCTTTCTTTTTTCCTCCAATTATGATTTGGAATTTTAAAGCGCCTTTCGGGTTTTCACTTTAAAGAGATTTTTTTTCTGAGATAGTATTTCTTGACGGCATCAGAATTTACGAGATTTTTCAGCTCGTCCCCGTCCATTTCTGTTAGGATCAGGGCTCCTCCTGAGAAGGCCTTTTTTATGACGTATGGTCCTTCCCAGTTGGGCATCCATTTTCCTCGAGAATCTTTCTGGATAGGGAGGATTCTTTTGAGTACCAGATCCCCTTCTTTGAATTCTCTTGGGCGCACCTTTTTGTTGTGAGCCTGCACCATCCACTTTTGGTACATCTGACCATGACAAATGGCTTTTAGTCTTTTTTTGTCAATGAGATTTAGTTGGTCGAGTCGAGTCCGCCTGTACCCATTCAGCTTCTTCCGTTTTTACTTCGTTTAAGACCCGGAGGGACGGAATCTCTACCTCAATTGGGAGTCTTGCTTTGGTACCATACACCAAGGAGTAAGCGCGTGCCCCGTTGATGTGCGGATGGACGTTCTATAGGCGAAAAGGGCAAAAGGCAACTTCTCATGCCAATCCTTGTAGGTATCCGTAGTCTTCGCTATGATCTTCTTTATATTTTTGTTTGCTGCTTCCACTGCTCTATTCATTTTAGGACGATAGACTGTGGAATTATGGTGTGTTATTTTGAATTGAGTGCACACGTCCTTTATCATTTTGTTGTTCAGATTGGAAGCATTATCGGTGATGATCCTCTCTGGCAATCCGTATCGACAAATAATTTCCTTCTTTAAGAACTTACAAACTGTAGTCCTGGTGATATTGGCGTAAGACGCTGCCTCTACCCATTTGGTGAAGTAATCTATGGCGACCAAAATGAAACGGTGCCCATTGGAGGCCTTCGGATGGATCTGCCCGATAACGTCCATGCCCCATGCTACGAAAAGCCACGGAGAATTCATGGTGTGTAGAGGCGATGGGGGTGCATGAATTTTGTCAGCATAAATTTGACATTTGTGGCATTTCCTGGCGTAATCGATGCAATCCCCTTCCATGGTCAACTAGAAATAACCGTATCTCATAATTTTCCGAGCTATAGACAACCAGTTGGCGTGCGTTCCACAGATCTCGTCATGTACTTCGGCTAAGATTTCCTTCGCCTCCCGGGCATCCACACATCTCAGCAATGTTTGATCATGACTTTTCCTATATAGGATTTCCCCATCTAGGACATATTCTGTTGCCATTTTTCTGAGCGCTTTTCTGTCATTGTCGTTTGCCCCTTCTGGATACTTTTGAAGCTTGACATATTGCAGGATATCATAGTACCATGGATTCCCGTCAATCTCTTCATGTATACTACAACAATGAGCAGGCTTTTCAAACGTCTGCATCTTAATGGGTTTCATTTCTGCCCAGGTGTTTGTTTTAAACATAGATGCCAAGGTTGCCAACGATCCATCCGCCATCGATTTTTTCTCGGGTAAGGTAATTGAAGCTGACCTTTTCGAACTCTTTGACGAGCTCTTGGATCCATTCGTGATATTTGACCAACTTCGAATCTACGGTTTCTACTCCCGCGCAATTGGTAAATGACTAAGGACGAATCTCCGAACACTCGAAGTTCCTTAACTTTTCTTTCGATGGCTGAGTTTAGTCCCATGATGCAAGCTTCGTATTCAGCTATATTGTTTGTGCAGAAGAATTCCAATATGCTGGTGAAAGGATAATAGACGTCATCAGGTGAAATTAGCACTTTGCCCTATCCCATGTCCGGCGTTGGAGGCTCCATCGAAGTAAAGTTTCCATGACTCATCATCTGAAATCTCTTCTTCGGTTGTAATGCACATCAAGCCTTCGTCTGGGAAACTAAAGCTCAATGCCTCATAGTCATCCGAAGTACGACTAGCTAGGAAATTCGCTACGGCACTCCCCTTTACGGCTTTTTGATTAACATATACGATGTCGAATTCGGATAAGAGCATCTGCCATCGAGCCATCCTTCCCGTTAGTGCTGGCGCTTCCATTAGGAACTTTAATGGGTCTAGCTTGGATATCAACCAGGTAGTATGGTACAACATGTCTTGTGCGAGCCGCTTGGTAGCCCAAACTAGAGCACAACACAACACTGCCTTTGACCGCGGGTACCGTGTTTCGCAATCATTGAATTTCCGCTTAGGTAGTAGATGGCCCGCTCCTTTTTTTCTTGACTCATCGTGTTGCCCCAAAGACACATCCCATTGAATTCTCGAAGATTGTTTAGTGGTCGACTGTGCTTTCGTGCGACTAAAATTGGAGCATTTGTTAGGTACTTTTTGTGCGAAAGGCTTTCTTGTCTTTAGAGTTATCACCCGCCATCATAAATGATCGTCTGGTTCTTATATTATTCTTATATGAACCCTTGTCATCTTCTTGGCTTGGCGTTGCCCCATTCAACCACGGGCTCCCTTTGCTTTGAATTTTCGGCCTATCATATAGAGCCTTGATCTATTTCTAGTCACCCGAGTGGGCCAAGATGCTTCCATCCCTTAAGCTCTTCCTTGATCTTCTCGTAGCATTTCGACGGAACTAACTCTCGGTCCCTATGCTTTAAATCTCATCATCATTCATTTTTAAAGTAAAGTAAAAGGTAATTTACTTGTGTATAAAAAAATAATGATTGTTTGAAAAGATAATGATCATTTGAAAATCACAACTTGGACATTTTGAAAACATTGTTTGGAACAAATGGTAAACATCATAACTTTGGGAGAAAATGTCAAACCTTTTTAAAACATGTTTGCCCGAAATATCAAACACCATAGCGCATCTGTTTCAAGTTGCGAGACCAACTCTAATGAAGCGCATATTTAGAAGATCTTGACCATTATGGAGATATATGCCAATGTATAGTTTCTTCTGGTCTAATAGGCTTTTGAGAGGAACAACCCTACCTAGTTTCTACCCCGTTTAAGGTGGCTCTCTTAATCTCACTATCTCACCATGCCCCATCCTTCCCTCATTTGGGTGTCGATCAAGCACTTCGAAGTTTGACGTTCCTTGAAGAAAAGTTAACCCTTATAGGCGGAATGAAATCTGAAGACATTCTCATTCAACTTGGATATCTATGGATGACCAGAATGGTCTTTGGGGCTTGTAATGTAGGCCTTTGGTTTATGGTTAAATGAAACAATATTTCTGTACTTGTGTAACTTGGATATGCCCATTATTCCTTCTCCTTTTTTGGATCACTCTAGACTGCCCGTTTTCGGGTTTTCACCCTAGAGTTCATTTCCTTTCTTTTTCTTGTATCTTTGCCTTGCATTCGGCTATATACTCGATGTTCGTTTTTCTGTCCAAGAATGTTTGATCCTCCGTAACTCCTCGTAACTGAGATTTCTTGAAGGACTACGAATACATTTTGGGAATTCTTGTGATTGGCACGCCTGGATGAAATGTTATTCTTGCTTTCTTTTTCTCTCTTTTTCTTTTTCACTTTTTCTCTTGGATCGCTCTAGATTGCCCATTTTGGGTTTTCACCCTAGAGGTCACTTCCTTCTTTTGTACCTTCGGATCAATGTATTTTGGCTGGATATTGATGCAGTGAGCTCAGTAGACTACTCTTTTTCTTCATTTTCAGGATCATTCTAGATTTGCCCATTTTTGGGTTTTCACCCTAGAGGTCATTTCCTTTCAGCGATCTTGGGCCGACTTGTCTTGACTTGGCTTCAATTCGAGCTTCTATACTAATTTTCAAAACTGATGTTTACTTGAAATGTGGATTCCTTCATCTCTTGCTCATAGTTGAAGTCTCGTTCTTGTATTGTTTGATACGTGTGTGAAGCATAGATTGTATTCTTTCTTTCTTTTTTTTTTTCTTTTTTTTAGACTGTTCACTCTGGGTTTTTAGCATTGAATCTCTTTCTTCTTATTCGAGTCTATGAATGTATCCTCGAATCAACACGGATCTATATTGGTATTGATGCGATCTTCCGCTCGGAGTTAATTGCCTCTCTGTAGCTCTTCTGATATTTACTCGATCTGGATTGCTTCAGCCTTCTGATTACCATTTATCTTCTTTTTGGTTTTTCATTTGGACATATCCATGTTTTCAACCACTTTCTTCGATGATTTTCTGATCTTCGTACCCAATCTGTATGGTCTCATCCGTGTCTTACGGTAAAGTAAAAAGAACATCATTCGTTGACATATTCACAAATGTCCCGAGAATGCCTTTGGGGGTAGAGGTTTAGGGTCAACTTTCGTTTCAAGGATCTTAAACAACAAGTGCACGAGAAGATAAATTCTTAAAATGGGAATTGCCCATTGTCTAAACACTCATTTTTGTTCCTCTGTTGGCCTAAGTAAACTAGCAGATACTCACATTTCTGAGTATCACCACAACATTCAATCTCTTCTAAATATATGCAACTTAGAGTTGATCTTTGGGTTTGAAGCAAATGTATTGTTGCATTCAAAATTCGAGGACACAGTATAGAAATGATATATACATATGTCCATTCAAAAATGTGTGTATATGCATATGGGAAAACTACCCCATAAAAATGAAATGTTTAAAGAATCAAGAATGTAAATATGTTTTTCTAAATGGAAATGTGATTTTTAATTCTAATAAACAATGATTTTTATTTGAGAATTTCTTTGTGAAATGATGAGAAAACCGTAGGGACCTTTGGATTATCTCGTGGTGCTAACTCATTCTGCCCTTCTAAGTTAGTGTAGGCTTGCCTCTTCTCTTGTTTTTCCATCATTTGGATGACTATCTTGTCACGACTCCCTTATCGACCAGCTTCTTAATTTTTAACGACCCCAAATTTCTTAGTATCATGCCCCAGGTGCCTCAATGTTTTGAAAGTGATACACATTTATCTCTCTGTTTCCTTTTGCTCCTAGGCAGGTCTGGTCTTTAAACTAAGGTCCCGGAGTGCATGTTTGTTTTCGCTGATTGTCATTAAGTCCTCAAAGCTGACCTTCATTTTCTCGAGCATATTATTAAAGAATAAATATAAAAGATGGCATAGAAGTCAATTTCCTCTTCATCTACGGGGGTTGTACTTGGGTCACTAAACACAGACACCTCAAAGCACATTCCTTGAAGCTTTCATCAGGTTTCATCTTCGTACCCTAGAGATACCGACGACTTAGTGCTAGGTCTAAAGCACATCATATCACGGTAGGTCCTGCTAGACTGTCGGGGAAGTAGTGGATTGGTAATTTTTAATGCATCCCTCCATCTTTTTGCGAGAATGGGCGCATGAATCTTGAGGCATCTTGTTCCATCATCATGTGCAAATCGAGAATCTTTGGAATTGAAGGAACGACCAACCCAGGGTTCAAACAGAGTTTTCTTGCATTAAAGACATCAAACTTCTTGTTTTTCTCTTTTTCCTCGAGCCCATCTTTTAACTGCTCGGATCTGGATTTTTGAGTGTCTTCTATTCATGATAAAACTCTAATTGTTCTTTGGATTACCCCTCAAAAATTTTATGCAAGGTGTAAAATATGTCATGATTGTACAATGTAATGCAATGCAATGCAATGTAATGCAATGCAATGCATGAATGCAAATGCGGTGTTGATTCTCGAACAGTCCTTAAAAGACTTTCAATCAGTAGAAAAATGTCAGTTGCAAGAAACTAATAATGAATTACAGGTGTGATTAGCTTCCTTCCGAGATCTTGACTTGGGAAGCAAAACATATGCTCCATGTCTCGGCGTCGTCTTGAGGATGATGGATGACTTCGTCTTCTCTTCTTATTCTATTTTATGGACTTGTGACTTCATGATCTTTATTTTTGTGGCTTCTAAAAATGACATCAACAAGTGCAGGCATAATGCAGATAAGATCTTTTCTGGGTGCAAACGAATAATACGTCTAAACAGGGGATGGATTCTATCGGTCTTGGGAGTACTTTAAAAATTTTAGGGTTTAAATTAAAATTCTCAAAGATCATTTGGTTCAAAAATTTTAACTTACTTAAAAATGAAACTTTTAGGTTTCTTTTTGTTATTATTATTCTTCTGAAAGTTTTATGAGAGAAGAAGTTTCAAAGCAAAATAATAATATTTTTAATTTTTTTTGAGTTAAATTAAAATCTGAGAATTTAAAAATGGTCAAATGTGAAGATTTAAAATTAGGATTTTGCGGCCCTGACTGAATCTTCTGCGTCGCACGTGCCTTATTGTCATACCGTCTTCTTTCGCGATTTTGCTCGACCTAACTTGATACTGTAATATTATCGTTCCCGGCAAAGCAGACTTTTTCTATTTTGAAAGCCTTTTAATGAACTGTTCTTGAATCAACACCATGTCATGATATGCAACATGAATGCAAATAAATGCGTTGATTCCGCTGGTAATCACCCTTTCGAACGACTTTCATGGGAATTAAAGGGTCCAGATTACAAAAAGATCCATATTACAAAAGGAGTCCCTATTACAAAAAGAGTCTATTACAAAGTCTTAATTACAAAATAAAATTCTACACATAAGCTCTAGCTCTACCTCCTACCTCCTCGACAGCTCTAAGCAACTTGATAAACCTTGGTGCTTCTTCCATGTCCGGGGTTATGAAAGGTCGGAGAGTATAAATATACAAAATAAAAAATAAGACTAAAATTTTAAGATAACTGATACTTCATTAAATTGTAAAAATTACAACACTAATAAAAAAGGGAAGAAAATATACCTAACTAGGAGCTCGAACGACGAACTCCGCCGAGATCTACCGCGACCCCTCCAAAAATTTAACTAGATCGGACCTAAAATAGGACCCCGATCGAATGTTGGATCGAACCAACTGGGGTCGAGGGCACTGCCCCCAACCCCGCCAACCTTGCGGCCGGCCATGCCCCCATGAATTGGGTGGCAATTCAATTGCCACTTTCATGGCAAAATTGGGCGTGGGATTGGAATGAATTGGGGTGCCTATTTATAGGCAATTTGTGGGTGACGTGGAGCACCCTGCTCCACGCAAATTTCCTTTTTTTTAAAAAAAAAAATTAACTTACTTAAAAATGAAACTTTTAGGTTTCTTTTTGTTATTATTATTCTTCTGAAAGTTTTATGAGAGAAGAAGTTTCAAAGCAAAATAATAATATTTTTAATTTTTTTTGAGTTAAATTAAAATCTGAGAATTTAAAAATGGTCAAATGTGAAGATTTAAAATTAGGATTTTATGCCCTGATTGAATCTTCTTCGTACGACGTGCCTTATTGTCGCATCGTCTTCTTTCGCGATTTTGCTCGACCTAACTTGATCTTTGTAATATTATCGTCCAAAGCAAAGCAGACTTTTTCTATTTTGAAAGCCTTTTAATGAACTGTTCTTGAATCAACACCATGTCATGATATGCAACATGAATGCAAATAAATGCGTTGATTCCATTTGGTAATCACCCTTTCGAACGACTTTCATGGGAATTAAAGGGTCCAGATTACAAAAAGATCCATATTACAAAAGGAGTCCCTATTACAAAAAGAGTCTATTACAAAGTCTTAATTACAAAATAAAATTCTACACATAAGCTCTAGCTCTACCTCCTACCTCCTCGATGACTCTAAGCAACTTGATAAACCTTGGTGCTTCTTCCATGTCGGGGTTATGAAAGGTCGGAGAGTCGTGGCTTCGGTAGCTAAGTTATTCACACACCTTGTAGCTTGTTGTATGTCCACCATTAGGTCTCGTGTGTATACTTTGGCACTACACGCTCGTTCGGCAAATTGTTACGTCGGATCTGTTGAGTAATCTCTGACCGATGTCACGCGACTGGATCGATCTTTGTCCTTCCTAAGACACCTTTTTCCATGATGAAAGATTTTCTAATCGGGCAAACCACTTGAATCAACGCCTCTATGTAATGTGGATGCAATGATAATGCAACAAAAATATGTGTAAAAATAAAATAAAACACAAAAAGAAATGAGTTAGTATCGGATAAAAATAATAAATACATAAATAAAAGGACAAATTAAATAAGGTAAATAAACAAACGCGACCTATTTATCTAGTCCAAAACACCTAAGGTTATCCGCATGGCTCTAACAGGGTGGGTTTCTATGTTCTCTACATGCAGTGTTGGTGCAAGGAGGTACCCGAATTGTCCTTGCTGTCCCCTACTAAGGGTAGCAAGGCCCCCGATCATCACCCATTATAGGCTCCTTTCAACCGGGTTCAATTCAGGGGGACCCATTCACTTATGCCCGTACGAAGGAACGATATCCTTACGAAAGCATAAGGTACTCGAGCCCCGAAGGTACTTGCTAGGCCCATACGGGAGAACGATATCTCCACGAAAGCATTAGCGTTTTCCCCCCACTTAAAAAGACGGGTTTATATGCCATATTTTAAATGCGTTAAAATAAACGCGCAATTATGACCGAATGTTAATTTAATAGTTACTTTAATTCAGAATTTCCAATATTAGTAAAGTGGTAATTATTTTGAAAGCTTGACTCTCATTTGTTTTTGAAAAACAAAAAATTATCCCCAGCGGAGTCGCCATCTGTAGCGAAGGTCTCTTTTTTCTGATACTATCGCTAAAATAAAAACGATTGTGTTTTCGAAGGATTTTTGAAAGGTGTTTGTGATATTTAATATTTATTCCGTGGGGTTTACAAAAACCTTATAAAAATGGAGTCGCCACCGGCCACTTAGGTAGACCGGACACCATAAAACCAGAGATTCAAAAAGACAGGGTTCGGGAGTCGGTTACGGATGGGGAAGGATTAGCACCCCCACACCGCCCAAAATTGGTACTTTAATAATTACCGCTTTATTAATATTGGATTTTCCGGATTAGAGTGACGATTATTTTAAAATTCAGTCATAATTGCGAATAAATTTTAAAGGCCCCGTTATCCGAGAATAAACGCCCAACCACTATCACTACGCCTGATACTGGCCCCGTTTACGCTCGGATAAAAGGGCACCGCATTGACAATTTATATATCATATGCAATCTTAGTGGCAAAAATATAAAACATGGCAAAATATTTAAATACAATAAATATTGACATAACAGAATACTAATCAAACATAAAATGCTAAACTAAAACATACATATATACATATTAATCTAACTCATAAATAAAAACATATCTAGCATAAATAAAATATTAATATACAACACAAATTTAAAACATATTAAATATTAATCTAACACATAAATAAAAACAAACTCAACATAAATAAAATACTATTCTAAAACATACATAAATAAATATTAATCTAACTCATAAATAAAAACATATCTAACATAAATAAAATATTAATATGCAACACAAATTTAAAACATATTAAATATTAATCTAAAACATAAATATACAAAATAAAAAATAAGACTAAAATTTTAAGATAACTGATACTTCATTAAATTGTAAAAATTACAACACTAATAAAAAAGGGAAGAAAATATACCTAACTAGGAGCTCGAACGACGAACTCCGCCGAGATCTACCGCGACCCCTCCAAAAATTTAACTAGATCGGACCTAAAATAGGACCCCGATCGAATGTTGGATCGAACCAACTGGGGTCGAGGGCACTGCCCCCAACCCCGCCAGCCTTGCGGCCGGCCATGCCCCCATGAATTGGGTGGCAATTCAATTGCCACTTTCATGGCAAAATTGGGCGTGGGATTGGAATGAATTAGGGTGCCTATTTATAGGCAATTTGTGGGTGACGTGGAGCACCCTGCTCCACGCAAATTTCCTTCTTTTTTTTTTGATTTTTTTTGATTTTTTTTGCCTTTTTTATATATATAATTTTACTATTATAATAACACTAAAACCCGGTCAAAAATGAGTGATTACATATATATGGTACATGTTAGCTATATGGTCTTGAAACGAATTAAATCCTAGCATGAATTCTTGGATAGAAGTTCCTAATGGAACTAAGAACATTGTGTATGATTTAATAATAACAAGAGTAAATGGTAACTTGTTAGATAGGCAACTCACCTATTAGAGTTGAGTTTTAAATGAAGAGAAACAAATTTAATTGACCCGTATTTTCGTGTTCCTTGTCCTGTTTTCTTATCGTAACGCTTCTCGCTCCTAACAAAGGCGAGAGGTGTTACAAATTAGAATTTAATCAATTCCTTTGAGAAAAAGCACCATAAGAACTCCAGGTTCTTTTAATAAATATGCATGTAAATCTCAATAATTTTCGCATCATTATTGATCAGTATAGTCGAACCAATCATGCCAACTATATATGTGTATACATATATCTTTGAATTTGTAAACTTCTGGTTTACCATAACATTTGATTCAGTCTCACTTGTATATGTGTAGTACAAATTTTGACCTACAAGTTTCTTTGAAACTTGGTGATACATCGTACACAAAAAATTGTTCCTCTAAATAGGAATATATTTAACTCTTCCGGAGCTTTCAATGAATTTTTTTCTTTAGGTAGCAATATATAGTTCTTCTAGAGCTTTCAACTGATTTTTCCGCTACCAGAACTTATATTCACATCGGATTATTTCATATTCCAATTGATAAAATATGTTATCTATAATTACCGGAGGATTATTTTATAAACTTGTATTGCTCTCTTAAAATTTCCACTTCTAGTGGCGATGATATTATCACCATTAGCGGTAATTATTACAATATTCGCAATTCTGCAATTTTCATAATGTGTTTTCTCTCAAGAACTTATTGCTCTTCTAGAGCATCAATATTTTCAGTACTTTGACATATAGTACTTACATTTCCACCTTGCATTTAAAAGGGAAGATATATCTTATGCTTCTACTAAGCATAAATCGTCATCATAGATTGTATTTGATAAGTAATCATGTGAAACAAAATAAATAAATGTCATAATATGTATATATATATATATATTCATAAATAAATAAATGTCATAATATATATATATATATATATAAAGCGTAAATAATTAATGTGTAAAGTAAATAAATATAAAGCAGAGTAAATAACAAAAAGAAATAATTCTCTTCAAGGTTACAAGAATAATTAAAAGGCGATTTTTTCCTTCAATGATTATAAGGAAATTAACAACTTCCAAATGAGTTGGACTAACAACGTCCAAATAAGTTGGACCAATATCATCTTCGTCATTTTCGCAAACAAAAGTTGCTTATGTCTATGTTCATGGCTTCAATCACAACCACAATTACTAATGTGAACTTTATTCTTTCCATTATATAATCTCACATTAACTTCAGGGAATGAAGTGGAGCCAGTGGGCCTTTAAAATCGTTTTCACGATATTGTGCATGTAGGAAAACATTATTGGCGTGATACTCTGATCACATAACTTCAGCTGTGAAGTAATTTGGATCATATCTGAGTTTTATATATTCACTGACCAGATAATGAATTATCATGTTTACATTCTCTTCAAAGAATGAAATAGATCCATTAATCTCATGAATAATCATCATGTTTGCATTCACTTTAGGAAATAAAATAAATCCAATAATCAACCAGTGCCTAAGGATGCCATTGTCGTTCATCATGTATGTGATTTTGCAAACTTAATTTTACACAGTAAAAATATCATGCCATTATCGATCATCATTAGAGCATCTCTGCCACCAACCAAAATTGAACCATCGACCTACAGGTTAAAGCGCAAGGTGCGCAACCACAATGGAAGCTTGATTTTACACGTGGCTTCACAGACCTGATTTGTTTTGCAAATCCTTTCTTTAAATTTGGGTGCTTCATGAAGCATCATAAGTAATAACACAATAAAACGATGGTTAAATTTGTTAGTGTAATAACATTGTAAAATCAATATAAAAATTGTTGGAAAAGAATATGTTACAAAGAATTGGAATACGATAAATATCATAACCTTTAATTTCGGTTTTGGCAGATAATCTGTTTGGTTGGTTACAGTCGTGACAAACGATATCGAATCACCAAAAAATAATGTTGATGTATATATGAACAATTTCGTGAATACAGATTCGTCATATTCGCAATGCTTGAGAAACGTTGGACGTCGATAATATTTTTTTCTCTCGAGGACAATGGAGACATGGCAACTGAGTAAGACAGCTTCTCATAATTTCTTTATGTCATGTCTCTTACCACGCTATTTAAACATATCATGTAAACTTCAAAATACGGTTAAAAACATAAACTCTCATAAAAATAATAACATAAATATGTATTGATTTTTAATTATAATATAATATAAATATAAAAATGACCATGGAGTGGTTAATCATACCAGACTTTAAACAATAGATCGAAATAATTAGAACAACGATAAAAATCTACGAGAAGAACAAGGATAAATATAACAATGACCATGACGATGTTCTAACGGCTCGTGGAGTGGTTAATTAAAACAAGGATAAAAACCACATGTCATTAATAAAAGCATTAGAGACATAACTATATATATATATATATATAAACATAAACAAATATAATAATACTGAGCAGTGGCCACGGGACCACTTTGAGTGTGTTTTTCTAATGCCTTTAATGACATGTGGTTCGATTCAATTTTTTCTGTCTTGATTCAAGTGTATGACTTTTTTATTTGAATGGAGCACTTATATTGAAAACGTGTTGTGAATAAAATAACGAAGAATAACGAACAAAAATAAAAAAACAAAAAGATAAAAGAAAGAGAGAGATTTGTATTATTCTTAATATTCAAGTGTGAACAATATCTTCATCAAATCACCTATTTATAAGCATAAGAAGTACATAATACATTAAACTCTAATTAATGAAGATAATATTCCTAATGATAAAGTAAATCAAATCTCCTTGATAAAATTATTATCATGATAGACATCTATATAGATAAATATTTATAACAAAAATCATTTTATGCAGTGATAGTAGAAAATTTATTTTTTTACAAGCGTTTAGTTTTAAAGTTTAGATTTTAGGGTTTTGCATTTTAGTGTTTGTGGCTAGGGGTGTTCAAAAATACCCAACCCGATTGACCAGACCCGACTACTCGAACATAAATAACCATGTATTTACCCGTAATTTTTTTACTCGGGTCGGGTACTCGACCCGCCATTTCTCGTGTCGGGGCTAGGTCACAAATTTAAGAATTTTCGGGTACTCGATTACAATCGGGTACCCTGATATATTTGAAATTAATATTTTTATATTCAATGTACATATTTTTATATTAAACTAATAAAAATTATTTTTTATTTTTAATAAATGCATATTTTTATATTAAACTAATAAAATATTTTTAAATTTAAAAAATACATATTTTTATATACGAGTACCCAAATACCCGAATTTCCGAGTACCCGACTAACGGGTACCCGCAAAACCCGAGTTGGGGCACGAGCCGCACTTTGAACTACTCGATGATCCGGGTACCCGGTACTTCGGGTACTTGAATACCCGAGTACCCAGATTTGAACACTCCTATTTGTGGCTATAGTTTAAGATTTTGAGATAGATTTTATAGTTTAAAATTTAAGGTTTAAAATTTAGGGGTTATGGTTTAACTCTTAAGGTTACATGGAACAATTTTAAAAGCCTTCTTATAGTAAAAAAAACTTTCTAAAATAATTATTCATAATAATAATAACAATAATAATACTTTAGGTGGTTCCACTAAGGACAAAGAAGAGGTTGGTATTAATAGTAAAAAAGTTATAATGAAAATTGCCTCTAACATTTGATTATATAGTCAATTTGATTCATATTTTTTCTGAATTAATTTAATCCTTAATATTTTATTTTGAGTCAAAATGATCCTTTTGTGGTTGAAAACTGTTAGTCAACTATAGATAAACAGTTTTAAATGACTTGATAGGATGACACATCAGCAAAAAAATAATTTTATATTTTATATAATTTTATAAAATTATTTTTTGATTGATGTATCATTTTGTAAAGTCGATACATTTGTCTATATGATATTGTCATGTCAACGTGCACTGCCATGTAAGTTTGTCACGTCATTCATGTGATTTACCATTAGCTGACTAACAGTTTCATCCATAAAAGAGTCATTTTGACCCAAAATGAAACGTTGATGGTTAAATTGCTTAAAATGAGAATAGGGGTCAATGTGACTATTCAGACTATTCAGTCAAATGTTAGCGATAGTTTTTGGCTTTATGCCTAAAAGGATAAGTTATGATCGAATATTTAAAGAGACTAAGGACCAATTAAGAATTTAAATCTAAAAATTAGAAAGAATAAAATGTTATTTAACTAATATTAAAACAAAAATGATATAAGGTTCTAGATTTTTCTTCAAATACTACCCTTTTTCAACATCATGTTCCTAAGGTTGTCTAGTTAGCTTCTGTTTCTTTACTATTAATAAAAATTGTAGATTTTATTATTTTATTTTACGAAAATTGAGAAGTTAATCTCTGCAGTTTATCAAAATTTGATCGTGCAAAAACTGGGGTTAATTTAAGGCTTGATATTAAAATAAGTGGCTAAACTATTACGTTTTTCTCTTTTAGGTGCTTAAATTATTTTTTGTCCTTTTTAGTTGCCTAAACTATTTAGTTTTTTTCATTTTAGGTGCCTAAACTACTTTTTGCCCCTTTAAATGCCCAAATTATTATTTTTTGGTCAAAATACGTGCTCAAACTATCCTTTTTAGTCAAAATAGATGCCTCGATTTGACCTTAATGAGGCAAAATATGATAGTTTGGGCACTTAAAAGAGGCAAAAATAGTTTAGGCACCTAAAAGAGAAAAAATGATAGTTTGAGCACCTAAAAGGGGCAAAAAATAGTTTAGGCACTTAAAAGAGAAAAATATGAATAGTTTAGGCACTTAAAAGAGAAAAATATGATAGTTTGAGCACCTAAAGAGGCAAAAAGTAGTTTAAGCACTTAAAAAAGAAAAATATGATAGTTTGGACACTTATTTTGACATTAAGCCTTAATTTAATTAGGTTACATTATTAAATTTTATTATTAAATCTATCTTCAAAATCAACCATTCAACAATTTGTACGTAAGAAATTAACAAAATTTAATAGTTCAACAATTTATATATAATAAATTTAAAAAGAAATCAGCGGTTCAAATTTATGTTTTCACCAACCATCGGAGTAACTTCTTAGTTTACATAAGTGCAATGACTAATCGACAAATTAAAATAGAGTGATTTTTTATTTTTTTTTTAAAAGGAAAATACATTAACATTTAAAGTTAGTACAAACAAGGGCATAGAGCAAACAAGCTCCGGGAGCAAATTTGGGCAAGAAACAAAGCAGGCACAACAAAGACTTGAGAAAACATGACTGAATCGAATTCCTTCAAAGGAGCTGTGCATCCCAGCCGAAAGAGAAGCAATTGACAGTAGCCAACAGAGGACTTCAAAAGTAGGATGAAAGATGTCGGACACCTTTATCACTATAGGCATACCGAAACGACAAACTTAACGACGGATACCAAAAATACCAACGTAATCTCCAAAGACCTGATAAACGAACACGACAGAAAAATGCTACAAAGACCGATAAACATAATCTATTCGTCGATAGAGGAGGGAGCTGAAGGGGGTGACGAAACTCATGAACGACAAATCAAAAAAACATCTGAAAAGAAAAAAATACATCAAGCTCCAACCCCAAGCACGACCGTCGAACCAACCTTTGGGTCCTCAAAATCACCAGTTACCAACCGAAAAACTTGATCTTGACAAGCGTCGTATTTTGTCAAATAATTTAAACATTAATCTCAAGTTAAATATAAAGCGTAGTATAGAGAAGAAGGTGTCGGTCCACAGGGACTAAGGAGTTTTTGATATAGGGTGGTTCTGATTCTGACTGTTGCAAAGTAATTTAGTGAATGAGGGGTTTTTGATCGAGAAAACTAGAGAATAAATGTAAAATGAATGCGAGAATAAATTTAATAAAATAAATCGATTGAATTAATTAGCCTCAAGCTTTTGCTCCGCTTCAATTCAAAATGATCATCGAAAAGAATTTTTACTCCAGATACGTGTCGGTTACAGTCTATAAGGCCCAACCCTTGTAACTTGTTTTTCTCTCCGGTAAACTGATAATCTAAAATCAATTTTTAGATTTCAGTTTTCTGGCTAGACTAACCACAACTATCGCTGTTAGAATAAAACAATTTTTAAACTTGGAAAAACCCGACTAGGACTATGTTGTCTCGATGAGAATCGAATCCGATCTCAATTTCCCTTAGCGAATCCGTCGCTAAGTGTGTTCATAGGAAGTCGAAATCACGACTATCGACAATCCTTCCTCCCAACTGTAAATCTCAACAACAATCAAGTCAACGCTAGCTTTTTGAAGTGAAAGCGAAAAGATTTTAATAGAAAGGCCGATTGCTGATCTAAGTTTTCAGAAAATTGAGAATGTAAAACAAAGTTGGTAAGTGTTTTTTAATTCTCACAAAGTGAATCGAAGCTTTGCTTTTAGCCTTTGGCTAATCGAAGAATTTAACTAAGCATGATCATGGTAAAAATCATACTTAGCATTTTAAAGAAAGTAAATAAAAGCTTTTAAAAAAATAAGAATGAAAGAATAAGAAATATATAGAACTTTTAAAAGTTAGAACAAACTAAGAATGAAGGATGATCTTTCTAGCTTACCCCAAGGGGTGTTTATAGTATCTTAAAACCCTAGAATTTCCCTAAAATGATAAAAGATAAATTTTAAAAATATTTAAATTAAATACAAAAAATAATACAAAATTTAAATTTTAAATCTGTCTGATAAGCTATCAAAATGTGGTTATTGAGCTATCACCACTGTTGACGTCATCTTCTAGAATTGTTGACGTGGCGTCCAATCAACCTTTCATACCCACTAGTCCAGCCTTAACTCCAGAGAAAAACTGTAGAACTTTACTCTTTTTAGCACAGTTTCTAGATTCTAATGTCTTGCACAGAAAATAAGAAAAAACGCTCAAATTAGCAACATAAACTAACAAACAAGAAGTAATTAATAACAAAATAATAACTATTTAAATCACTCGTCAGTCTCTCACCATAAGATTTTGGAGGGACAACCATAAAGCATTAGGAGGTTGAACCTCCAACAAGAGACAAAATGGTTTCTCCAAAGAATACTTGAGGAAAGACAGTATGTTGAAATCTTGATTCGAGGATATGAAGATCTTGACTCAGGGAATATACTGACTCAAGCGTTTTAACTTCTTTATTAAAGAGTAAAGTAAAAAATAAAAAGATGCCTATTTAAACCGATTTAATTACAAGAGTATTTATATTAAGAAAGATTAAAGAACCTTTTTATTCTAACTAACCCTTTATCTAATACAGCTGGATATCCTAATAGCCCCCCTCAAGTTGGAGCATAGAAATTATGTATGCCCAACTTGAAAATCAAACTCCTAAAAGAAGAAGTATGAAGAGCCTTTGTAAAACAGTCAGCAATTTGATTGTGTGTAGAGACTAGAAGCAGCTTCACAAGACTTTGTTGTAGCTTTTCCCATATGAGATGACAATCAATCTCTATGTGCTTGGTCCTTTCATGCTGAACTGGGTTTTCTACAATTTTTATTGCAGATAAATTATCACAATATATATTTGCTGAAGGTAAAATAAGCCGAAGATCAGAAAGTAAATAAGTTAGCCACTGAATTTCACAAGTAACAGAGGATAAGGCACGATATTCAGCTTCACTTGACGTACGAGAAATGGTTTGTTGCTTCTTTGACTTCCAGGAAATTAAAGCAGTCCCTAAGAAGACACAAAAACCAGTAGTAGATTTTCGTGAATCTGGACAAGATGCCCAATCTGAATCAGAAAAGGCATTGAGCTGAATAGGGTTCTCAGCAGGAAAAAAATAAACCTTGACCAATAGTACCCTTTAGATATCTAAGAACCCTGTTAACAGCAGACATGTGAATATCAGTAGGAGCAAATATGAACTGAGACAACTGCTGAACAGCATAAGCAATGTCCGGCCTGGTATTAGTGAGATAAAGAAGTTTCCGTATGATTCTTCTATACGGAGTAATATCAATTAATAGCTTTCCATCTAATCTGGAGAGTTTATGTTTAGGGACAATAGGAGTTGAAACTGGTTTTGAATTAAGAAAATCAGTTCCTCCTAATAGTTCTAAAGTATACTTCCTTTGACAGAGGTTAATTCCTTTGGAAGACCTTGCTACTTCAAAACCTAAAAAATACTTTAAATCACCCAAGTCTTTTATCTTAAAGGTATTATGCAAGAAAATTTTAATTTTGTCAATTTCGTTGATATTAGGACTAGCAAGTACTATATCATCCACATAGACAGCTAGACCAACAAAAGAAGAATCAGCAGAAGATTGTTTAAAACCCTGACTAATTAAAGCATTTGTTAATCTTTCATTCCAGGAGTAAAACCAGGAGGAGGACTCATGTAAACCTCTTCTTGAAGAAAAACGTGCAAAAAAGCATTATTAATGTCAAGTTGCTGCAAATTTCAATTTCTAGAGGCAGCAACAACTATTAATGTTCTAATCGTTGTAAGCTTAGCAACTGGACTAAAAGTGTTTAAAAAATCTATACCATTTTGCTGAGTGTAACCTTTATCAACTAATCTAGCTATATATCTCTCTAAACTACCATCATATTTTAGTTTTATTTTATACACCCTATAGTTTGTTTGCCTGGAGGAAGAGCAACCATAGTCCATGTGTTATTATTTTCTAAGGCCAAACTTTCTTCAGCCATAGCCTTTTTCCAATTATCATTCAAGACAGCCTGCTTAAAATCCTTAGGCTCTTTTAGAACATCAACATTGTTTATATAGGCTAAATATGCATCAGGAATATGATTATAAGATAAAACTTGAGTAGTAAAGTGAGGTGTGGTCTTAGGTGAATGTTTTTTATCAGATACAATCTTCCTTATTCCAGGTAGAGTAACTAGATAATCTTTATACTTCGGCGGTAGCTGAGCAAGTCTTGAAGGTCTTGTTGTTTTGTTAATTGGCAAAGCAGTAGAAAATGAAGAAGGTGCAGCAATTTCAGGATCAACCAAATCAGTACTATTTTCAACAACAGCATTAGAATCAGATGGAATAGGTATATCACTGGGAGAAGCATCATTAGAATAGGAATTTACAGGTACATTAAGGTCTGTAGTGATAGGAAAAATCATAAGAATTACCATGTAGATACTGAGGCAATGCTGAGTTTACAACATCGGAACCAGAAGATGAAAAATGAAACTAAACCCATAGAAATTTCAAACAAATGCAAATTAGATTGAATAGGAAATGAGACTGTCATCGAGCAGGTTGATGAGCTGCGTATGCGGCTGAACCAACATAGGTGACCTGAACTGCTTGAGGCAAAAGATGGTATTTAATATCCGAAGCTTCGAAGATTCTCTTCAGTTCCAAGACCAGCTCCGATCTCCGGCTACTCTTATCGCCGTAGTTCTGGAAGTTAATGGTGTGAGTCATGTAAAGAGCCATTTTCATCTTATCCACATTCTCAATGTCCTTCACTAGCACACTATGTCCAGGTCGCCAATGCTGAGGCTTACTCTCCAGGTACTCTTTTATTTTAGCTTTTAACTCTCCGATTTGCTCTATTGATGTCGAAACATCGACTGTAAACTCTACGGAATCACTCATCTCCGGACTCCGATAAAAGTTGCTGATCGGTTTGGTCGCGAGAACTGAATTTGGATAGAATATTTTCTCATTGTCGTATCGCAGAAACACTGTTGTCAGGATGTTCATCTCCTCGACGATCATTTGTACTCCGTCGATGACACAACGGTCACCGACGTCGAAAGGGTGCATCACAAAAACGAATATGATGGCTTCAAATACGGTCTTTGCAGTGTTACCGAACATGAATGCCACAAGTAAGAGCTGAGATGAAATGAAAACGAGTACTTGGGTCGATAAGAATCCCATCATGAGTAACCACACGATGATTGTCACGACGAGCACAACCACCGAGATGAGCTTGTTAAGCTCTTCTATTGCTGTCTTGGTGTCATTCAAGGAATGTGCTAATGACTTGCGCTCTAAGTAAACATTCACCTGCAAACAAGCAAGCATATATGAATATGTTAAAGAGGGCATATATGGAGAAAGATCATAAGAATTACCAGCCAATTCTTGAAAGTTGATCTCTTGATCTTTCCAGTTTCGACAGCTCCTTCGAACAACAGAAGCAGATTGTCGACTTCCTCACTTTTCATGAACCGCAAGAGATCGTCCTCTTCGATGTACCTATTTCATTAATCAAACAGGGATGATGAGTCAATTGATGAACAAACAATTGAGTAGTTATAAGTTATGTATGCTCACTTGTTACCAGGCTTTGCTACATTCTTGAATATCCGATAAGCAGCGGCCTTTGCCTCCCACTCGCTCGTTATTTCCTCATCCACGAGCTCGTTCTCTTCGTCGTCAATATCTTCGATGTAATTAGCAATGGTGGACAGACCCGAACCATTTATCACATTGATTAATCCTTTCATGGTCCAAGCAGATACTTTCTCTTGCTTCATCTTCTTAAGCCTATCCACATCAATCACCTCTTGCTTCTCCCCTCCCTTCTCCTTCTTCAAATTCGTGAAACTCAACTGGCCGACGCTCGTGCTTCTCCCGACATTCTCAGCCATCTCCATAACCGGAGGCCCCGACAGAGCTCTAAGAATGTACTGATGAAAAATCGACTCTTGAATCCGATCAAAGAATCTCGTGCATTGGAAAGAAGATGCCAATAGCTTCACAAAAAGGGTCTTGGCCAGCCATATAGCTGAACCAATGAGACATGAAGCAAGAGCCCTGGTGATGTAATTTAGAACCCTACTGGCCTCCTTTGATCTCTTAACTCCGCGGTTAAATAACAAACCCCAAGCCAAAAGGACTAAACCCAACCAAACGAATAGCCTAACACTCCCTTTCAATCCGAAAACAAAATACAGAACTTTCTTCTTAAGCAAATAGTTCTTTTCAATCAAAAACACAACAATGTTCATCATCCATTCAGTAAACAATCTGCCACAGAAAAACACCAAAACCAACACACACCATTTCCACAATTCTAGACTCCAAATCTTAGTTCCTTGAAGCCCGTCCAATGTCAAACTAGCTACAAGAAACCCCATAATGCAAATAAACACAAGCAGCTCAACCCAAAGCAAAATCTTCCATTTTTTACCTGGCTTTTGACTGACTTTAAGACCAGCTGTTTTATAAACCTCATCATCATCTTCTTCCTCTAGCCCTGGTGAGAGCAAAGGGGTTTTTGGAGTAATGGGGGTTTTTGGAGCGGGGGAATTCCTATAAGGTGATGAGCTTGGATTCAAAATCTGGGTGTTGTTTTCTTCCACCATTTTAGTATTGTTTAGATATGTTGGTTCAACAAATCTTGATTTCGGCTTCGAAAAGGCTGATCTTTGAAGGGATTTTCTTGGAGTAAGCTTTTTTTCAATGGGGATTTTGGGGGGTTTACTTGGAATTGGGCTCATACCTGCAATCTCTCTAGCAGGGGAAGTGTAAGAGCCAGCAGCAGCTTCAGCCATTGAAGAAGAGGGTTTGGAATTTTCAGGGCTCGAAATCTGGAGAACAACATCGTTTGTTCCTTTTCTCTCCATCAAATGCTTCGTTTTGCTGCTGATCCAACCATAAAAATGAAACGAAAATTCTATCTTCGACCCAGTTTTTCTCGGGAAACAAACAAGCAGAACAACGTGAAGTTGACAAAATCTTTTTCTTCAAACAAAATGGAACGCCAATATTGACAAAGATGGGAAATCTAAAAGCACCTTAAAATTCAAAGTTGGACCAGCTGCAAATAGTTGAAGTATAAAGGCAAGCAAATCAAGTTGCAGCCGGTGTGGTGTATGAACCAGCGGGTTAAACTTTTACTTTAAATAAATCAATAGGTTAAAATACACCTAATGGTCACTCAAGTTTATATAAGTTTTGTTTTAGTCTCTAAAGTTTGAAAAGTTATGTTATGGTCACTAGCGTAGTCGATTTGTAACAAAACGATCACTTTGTCGTAGGGTTGATCATTTGACCCTAGACCCAACCCGACCCGACCTTATAGGATCAGTTTTATATAAAAAAAATCGGGTTCTGATTCAAGTCATATCGATTTTTTGATGATGAGATCGAATTCAGGTTTAAGGCGAAAAATACTTGACCTAAAATAATAGTTTAATTTTATTTTAAATATTTAAGTATAATTGTTATATGCTCCTCTCTTTATATTTTTTAATTATCTCCTTATTTTATCTAATAAAAATAAAATGTCCCTCGCTATATATTTTTCAATTAATTTCTTATTTTATTGAATAAAAATAAATATATATATATATATATTTAAACCAACTTGGGCCAGAATTAAATCGGATGGAGCATCATAAAATGTCGAGTCGAGTTGATTAAAAATCTGAGCCATGACCATCCCTACTCTTCGACTCTCGTTAAATTGACGAGGTAACACGTAAATAAAAAATTAAATATCTAATTTAACCCTACACTATTGCTAAAACACCAACTAAGTCCTTCAACAATAATTTCATATCTAATTTCACCTTTCTTTAAAAGCCCACCATTCTCCAATTTCAATATTTTAATGACTTTTTAGATATGGAGAACATCATGTTCGATAATTTTTAGAGAAAAAACGATGAACCGATCATAGTTATAACATCAATCGGTGGAATTCCTCTAATTGAAATGTTTCTTCTTCTCCTTAGCATTCATTTATTTATTTTTCCAATTTTTTTGTTTAAAACCAAAAAATAAAGCTTAAAAAAAACTCATCTCGAGTTCAATCCAATTAACTTTTGAAAATCAAATTTTGATATCAAAGTTCGATATTATCTCGAATTCAAAATCATGTAAAATTATCCAAATTATAGTGACCATTAATGTAATTTATCCGTATTAATATTACAACATTCCCAGCCAAATAGAAAAAAGACAGGACACAGTTGAAGGATAATTATTGAGCAATTATTATTATGGTCAGGTTGGTATCATGATCTATTCAATTTAGGTTTAAATATTATTGAATTATCATGTATCAGGATAATTTTGTCTATATTATTTTAAATTTAAATCATTTACATTTATCAGATAATCTTTCAAAACAAATAACTAAGTTTGAATATTTCAAATTTTAATCATTTGATGAATTTAATTTGAAAATTATTTGTTTTTTTAGTAGAAAACAATTGAAAGATGAGATGAGACTTAGGCTTCGTTTTTTATTGCAGTTGTGATCATGAACGTTTGTTGCAAGCGTGATTTGGTTCTTAAATAGCTTTAAATTTAGCTTGAATGTCAGTTTTTCCAACTAGATTAACGCATGAACATGTTTCTCTGTAGCTAAATTTTTTTATTTTTGCTCAAACAGTCGTTGCAGCCAACAAACGTTTGCCCACAACAACGACAAACTCAGCCTTAATTCTTGTAGTGCTAAAGTGATTTCAACCACAGTTTTAAGATGTATAAAGTGGAAATAATTGAAATTTTCACTTTAATTATGTAAATATATATGTAACTAATTTTATTCAAATCGTACAAGAAATATAACATAATTTATCCACTAGCATACATTTTGAATTTTTTTTATTATTAAACTCTTTTTTTCTATTAATATTAATAAATGATTCGATCACCAATAATTTGTATTTTAATATCTATGATTTGTTTTGCAGTTCAAAGATTGATTTATTTTTCTTTATTTGAAACATTCATCCTTTTTTTATGTCTTGTTTCGTATAAATTTTGATCTTGCTTTTGTAAAAAAAAAAAATTGAACTGATTTTATCTAGGGAGAATTTTAAGGAAAATAAATGTTTCTGTTGAGTCTTGAATTCATGACCTAAGAAAAGAAAAATAGAGCAAGTGAGCAATTCTGACCAACCAGCCATCAACACTTGCTCTTATAAGTTTCTTTTTTCTTTTTTCTTTTCAATATTGATTTTGTCATCGCAATTAATGGACGCTCTAAAAGATCATTAAGACATGTGATACGCTTAGAACATGTCACGTCATCAAAATTGGAATTTTATTATAAAAATCTAAAAAGTCTAGAATTATAAAAAATCATTAAGAATTGTAAAAAAATAAAAACGTAAAAATATTAAATTAATTTTATTTTTATTTTCCTTTATTTATTTATAAAAAACATAAAAATAATATATTTTTAAAAACCCTAAAGTTTCATTTTTTTAAAAAAGCCTCATAAATTCCTAAATCAAGCATTAGCACCGATTCAACCACCGGCCACTCTCCATCGCAGGAAAACCCCTCTTATCTTCGTCGTCCTTGCACCCATTCTTACCGTTCGACACCCATTGTATCGTCTAACCCATTTTTCCTTAATATTTCTTCTCACCAGCACCGTCGTCTGCCACAATATCAACAATTTCCACCGTCGATTAAATTGATTTGAGGATTTGAGAATGTAGGGTTAGGGATTTAAAATTTTGGGGCTTTTTGAAAAAAAATAGAAATTTTGAGATTTTATAATTAAAAATATATTTTTTAAAATATACGAATTTTAAATATTATTTCATTATAAATATTCTTATATTTTTAATATTTATTACAATTATTTTTTATATTTTTCGATTTTAAGTAAAAAATATTTTTATGATTTTATACATAATTTTAATTTTTTACACATTTAAATATTTTTATATTTTTCTTGAATTTTTTATATTTTATATTTTTAATTTTTTTTATAATTTCAAATATTTTCAGATTTTTTAATATTTTCTAATTTTAAATATATTATTTATAATTTTATTTTTTTTAAAATTAAATAATTATTTACGATTTTGATGATGTGGTACGTCCAGAATGTGTCACATGTCACCATCATAATAACTACTTTTGAGTTAACGGTCAACTTAAAGAAAAAGCTAAATTGATCGCAATTTGAATTTTGAAAGCCTGATTGGTCGTAATTTGAATTTTAAGGCTTAATTGAGTGAAAAAATTTCATAAAAATTTAATCAATTTTTTTGATTTTTCGTTGAGGGCCAATTTAACCTTTAAACCTTTTTTTATTATGAATGAAGTTTTAAATTTTTTAAAAAATAAGGTATAATCACAATTATAATTATAAGTATGTAGTACATATATGAATAAACTATGTAATAATATATCCTTTTTGAAAAGAAGAAGAAAAATCTAATACATCGATATTTGTCGGTCATTGATCTAAATATAGAAATAAAGTAGAATAATATTTTTTTTTTTAAAAAAAATAGAGGTTTGTAAAACGAGGCAATATCTTATTAGAAAACATGGACATTCCAAGCGGATGACTGAGTTTGGAGTGAGTTGGAGCAGGTATTGCTGAGTTGGTCTTCTAGGCTTGTTTCGTAAGCAATTAAACGTGGAACAGGTGTTCTTTCAACATTGACATTAATGATTTTGTATTCATCACGTTAAGGAAAATTATTAAACTTCTTTTATTTAATATAAAGTAAAATTAACATATATATAATATCGGCAACTATACTAATTTTAGTGCTGACATTTTGTATTTTTCATATTTTTTATATTTCGTTTAATTTGTTATTTTCTTTCAGTTTTGTTTTATATTTTTAATAAAAATCACTTTTCTTTAGTGTTTATTTTCCTATATTTATGTAAGTTCGTCCGCCTTTGTAGCAGGCTTTTACTCTGTTTTTGTGGCACGATTCTTCTGCTTTATGGCACGTTATTCGTCTACCTTTGCGATAGATCTGCGATTGTGTAGAGATTCTCACGTCACTCGTATCTGATTTGCGATTGTCGGTGTTCTTTCAAGGTTAGATCCCCTTTTCGTAGTTGTTTGTTGATGTATTCAGATATGTTTTTGCGAAGCAACCGGTAGTTTGCTTTGGTTTGTTCGTCACTCCTTCATCTCAAAAGCGTCTAGTTGAATAGAGACAAAAGAGTATTATTGTCGGTTACTGAATTACTATAGATATGGACTTCAGATTCAAAAGAAGGCTTCGACTGTCGTTGCGACTTCGAGTTTTTTATTTTTATTTTTTGTTTGAGTTTTTAGTGGACTGAGTTATCAAATTCCTCTCTTTGAGTGGTTGCATTGTCACAATTGTACCTTTTTGTTTTAATAAAATTCAATATCGTTTCAAGATTCAAAAAAATGTATATAGAGTACATTGCGTTATATCACGACATTACGTTAGAAAAATGATATTTATTTTTAGAATTAATTATACGACACATTTTCAACTCGTTTTAAACTGATGTCGAAATTTTTTTTAGATTGTCCTCGCGATTTTTAAGGCTTTATGTTGACTAATCTGGATCGATTTGCGTCGTACACATATTTTGGTAGGTAAGTTTCTTAATAAAGATTTTTTGCATACACAAAGCCTTAAACTCGAGACATGCTTAAACCATACCAAGCTACTTATTACTCGGACCAAGCCTGTTAGTTAAACTTTTGAATGTTTTAATTTCATTCTCAATTTATAACTTTCATTTTAAATTGATTCCTAAAATTTTGAACATTTAAATTTCATCCTCAAATTTTTTAACATTCTAATTTCATCCTTAAATTATCAAAATATATTAATTATGTCCCATGTTAATAAAACCATTATAAAAATGGCATAAAAAATGTTAATTGCCATGTAAACGTTGAAGTGTATTATATAATAATATGATGCGCCATGAACAAAAACACATGATGAAATAACAATAATTTGAGGATGAAATTGAAACATTTAAAAGTTTAGAGACCAATTTAGAATGAGTGTCATAATTTTGGGATAAAACTAGAACGATCAGAAGTTTTGTAATCAATTTAGAATGAGATCATTGCCTGGGATGAAATTAGAACATTTAAAAGTTTAAGGACCAATTTAAAATAATGGCCATAGTTTGGGAACATGGGATGCAATTAAATCTTATTTTTAATATCATAATATAGTTTATTATTAGCATATTTATTATAATTCCACCCACTGAAATCAAATCAAATTGCATGAGTAAATTTACAAAAAGTAATTTATTATAATTCCCATGTATTTCAGACTCCTCAATCAACAAACTCTTGTACAGATTTCCCAAATGTTCCAACATAGAGAGGATGTCTATATTATACAGAGGTAATTAGGATTTAGGAGGCATACATACCTACATCCTTCTCAAATTGTCTAACCTTGCCTGTAAGTCGCTATCTATCCCGCTGTCATCATTCCCGGTCGCTTCCGCCTGCGCAACCTTACCCTTTGCAGCCGGTGCTGCAACAGCACCTGATGGCGCATTTACAAGCTGTGATTGGATCCGAATAAGCAGTGTTAGTAGCTATTAACAACTTTATATGAGCAATGATGGCAGCCAATTTTCAAGCCAAGTGCAGTATGTTGGGAAAGAAAAGTGTGAAAATAGTACCTCTTGGTTGATGTCGATTCCGATCTCGTCAAGAACCTGGCTCACCACTTCTTCTGTTTCCTCCTCTTCCTCGTCCCCTTCCAAAGCATCGTCGATTGCATCACCCATCACCTCAGTCACCATCTCCATCTTCTCATTCTGTCTCTCGAATTCTTGCATGATTTTCTGAAGGGATGGCAAGTTCATCTGTCTGTTCATCTGCCCCATTGCCTTTGTCACATCTTTCATTGCCTCTCCCATTGCTTGGGTTGATTTCAATGTCTGAAAGTTGTACAGTACTTAAAATTAGTCGAGTGTTGAACCTTATGATATATAAGCAATTAAAACGTGTAAATTTACATGGCTACACGATCTTGCAATGAACATCAGCTAGCCTTGGAGTATTTTGGAACTCAGCTGCTTATACAATTGATTTATCGTCGTAAAACACTTTGGAAAAAAGAACATTGACTCGGAGAAAATGTATAGATAAAAGTACATACTTGAATTCTAAGAGATACACCCTGGAGCTGTGATCTGAGCTTATAAAACTTCTCAATCTGATGTCGTGTCCGGATAAGGTCTTTTGCCATCACCTTTACAGCTCCCTGAAATAAAATTCCAAGAACAACATAATTAGAGGATAGCACGCCCGGTGGACATGAAAGACCATTCATGTTTAATAAGAAACATGACTGCATCAGTCCACTAATTCGAAGCAAAACCAACATACACATAAGTCAAGCAACCAAACTGCTAAATATACAAACCCATGACACAATATTGATGCATTTTGTTTAAAGTGAGTGACAAGAAATGCACATTAACTCATCACGTCTATCTGCAAAAGTACTAGATAGCGATCACAAATAAATCGATACAATCCTAGCAAACATTCCATACATAAAAGTAGAATCATCTAGCACCGATATAAATCATGTTATGTTCAAAATCACCAATAAAGCAACCTCATTTATACCAAAAGATTAAAGATACTTCTCATTGACTAAAAGAACATAAATATGCCAAGCTAATAAGCATTCGAACCTATATAGTTATATTCCAATTTTAAGAGGATATCAATTACACGCAAGCAGTGTTAAAAAGGGCTCAAGGCGCACTAAGGCGATCGGGGTCCAATAGCCAAGGCGCAAGGCGCGCGCCTGATCGAAGTACGGCGCACTTTTTAAAATTTAACTATGTACAGATTTTTTTTTCAATTGTAAAGAACAGCTAATGCAATGTAAATACTAAAGAGTGTTTATAAGAATATTTTATGTGTTAAGAATAATTTCTATGTTCAATTTTATCATAAATCAATCGGGGAGAATTTATAAATGTACATGAAACATAGTACTAAACAAGAAAGAAAAATAAGGACTATAAGTTCAACAAAAGATCTCAATTTCACTAAATTACCTTTTTATTGTCCAATCAAAAAACATATGACATTGCAATAAACAAAACCAGTTATAAAATATTCTCAAAAAGATGTATGAGAATATGACATCAAATATAATCATCTTCCTCGACCAAATTTGCCACCATATCATCTCTATCAAGTGAGTTGTAGCCTTCATCGTCTTCTTCATCTTCATATCCATTTGCTTGTCTTATGGATTCCCTTGAACTACCATCTCTTCCTCCCTGTGTGCTTCCTCTTTGTGTGCTCCCTCTTGATCTCAGGTCAAATCGCTCTTCATGAACTCCAGCAGCAGTTGCAACATGTCCCCAAGTAAGACCTTCATCCTCTTCGAATACAAATTCATCTTGAGCATCTTCATATGTCCTTCCAGTCAACCATTCATTGTTGTCATCAATATCTTTCAAAGTTGTTGGGTCAATTTTATCACGCAACTTAAATCGTTGAACCAATGCTCGATTGTACTTGACATACACCAATTCATTTAGCCTAGATTGTGTGAGCCTGTTTCTCTTTTTAGTATGAACCTGGGAGAGAAATTTATTTAGTTTATAATTATCAAAAGACCAATAATTTAACATTAATAATTACATAAATTTAGTTAACGATTATGACTTACGTGCACAAAAGTACTCCAATTTCTCTCACATCATGATGCGCTACAGGTCAGGCTTAAAATTTTGATGGCAAATTGTTGTAAAGTAGTTGTTGAAGAACCATAACATGCCCACCACTCAGTTGCAACATAAAAATTAAATTTAAATAAATAGAAGTATACGATATATCATTTATGAAAAAAGAGTTAAATTTTCATTACCTAGAGCCTTAGTCTTTCTATGTCTAATAGCCATAGGATTCCCAAATAGCCCATGTGCTTGCTTGTAAGCATGAAGCTCTTCCATAATCTTGTCTTGCTTGTCAAGTGCATGGACCAATCTCATGATACATTCATACAAACCATCTATCACTTCTTCACATTGCTCAAGTTGAGGATTATCATAAAAGAATTCAGGATTAAGAAAGTGGCCAACAATATGTAAAGGACAATGTAGCTAACATTCCCATCTCTTATATATCATTTTAAAAACTTCAGAATACTTGGACTCGTTTCCATTAAATGAAGCTGCAATAGCTTCTTTGGCACGATCCATAGCCTCATATATGTATCCCATGGCAGGTTTTTTCTCTCCATTAACTTTTCTTAGTGTATGAATTAGAGGACCACTTAACTTCAATGCGTATACAGTACCATTACAAAAGGAAGGCATCAAAATAGTATCAGCAACTTTTCCCCCCAATTTCCTTGGCCCACTTGCTATCTCTCCATTCTTGAGATGTAAACATCTTTCTTAAGTTATCTTGTTGCTTGTGTATTGATGAAAGTGTGATGAAAGCAATTGCAAATCTTGTCTTCGCTGGCCTTAACAAGTTCCTTTGTTTAGTAAATTGTCTCATCGTATTCAAAAGACCCGGACGTTGATAAATAAAGCTATTAACCTGAATTGCCCTCTTTAATACTCTATCGATAACAGGAATTGCTCCAATATCTTCAAGAATTAGATCAATACAGTGGGCTGCACAAGGAGTCCAATATAAATGTGGATACTTTACCATCAAGAGTTCACCTGCAGCTACAAAGTTGCTTCCATTATCTGTTATAACTTGTACAACATTGCCCTCACCTATTGCATCCACAATTCTGCTTAGCAGTTCAAATAACTTATCACTGATTTTTGAATAGCTTGATGCATCAACGGACTCGAGGAACATGCTTCATTTTGAACAATTAACTAAAAAATTAACAATGGTCCTTCCACACAGATCGGTCCATCCATCAGACATAATAGAACATCCTGTTTTTGCCCATTCTTCTCTATGGTTTCTCATACTCTCGTTGGTATTTGCAACTTCTTTATTCAACAAAGGGACTCTTACTTCATAAGCACTTGGTGGCTTCATTCCAATTCCAGCTCTAGTGATTGAATCGATTGCCACTTTAAAGCTAGGATGGTTGAGAGCATTAAAATAAATTGCAGCATCATACATCCATTTGGCAAAATCAGCACATGTCTTCTCTCGTTGTTCTTTCTTGTAGGTCTCATTAATTGTCTTCTGCTTACCCGTTGTTTGTGTAGAAGATTTGATAAAAGCATCCATTGGACCAACTTGCCTCGCCCTTTTAACAGTTGGATTCATTGTTGCTTTGACTTTTTTTTCCTTTCGGGTCGGATTCTAACACTTGCATTTCATCTTCCTCATCAAAATCATTTGTTTGATCATATTCATGCTCCAAGTTCATCTTCTCTCGTTCTTGTTTTTTCTTGTCGAAGTATTCAATAATTTATTGTCTCACATGCGCAGGACACTTTGTACAATCTTTTATGTTTCGATATCCACCTGCTAGATGTTGTTTAAATCTATAAATTTCACCTTTGGAAACTATCGAGCAATACTTGCAATTGCCATTATTTGTGTTCTTAGGATCGGCCAAATAACCATGATTCCAACCCAAATCAGTTCTTCTCTCGTTTTTCATGTCTGTCAACTAAAAAACAGTTTACCCGTTAAGACTTTTAATTCCAAAATTCAGTTTATAAAAAATACAAAAGATAAATAAGACAATTATAAAAAATATAAGACATGTTTTCTTGTTTATTCAAGATAAATAAAAAATACAAGAGAGAGAGACGAGTACTTGAAGTCTGGAGATAAAGCCAAAACTTTGTTTTTCTCACGATAAATTGTTATGTTTTCTTTTGGTTATTCCCCTTTTATAGTTTTTTGTTGTGATTTTTTTACCCTAATTTTACTTGAATTGGGTTGATCCAATTAGATTTTAAATCTAATTAAATAAGTAGGAATAGGCATTTAAAATATAATAAAAACAATAAAAAAATCATAAAAATACAAACTTTGAAACCCGTGTTGTGATTTTCCCCCTAATTCTACTTGAATTGGGTTGATCCAATTAGATTTTAAATCTAATTAAATAAGTAGGAGTATGTATTTAAAATATAATAAAAACAATAAAAAATACATAAAAATACAAACTTTGAAACTTGTTTTTCTCTTTCCCCGCAACTTCAGCGCCTCAACCCCTCTGCTCAACCACCTTCCACCGCTTCATCAAAAGCGCTGCGCTTACACTAAGACAAGGCGTTTTTGCATCGCGTCGTAGATTTTAGGCGCGCCTCTCTCTCGCCTTTTCAAACACTGTACGCAAGTAAACGATGTCGAGCAAAAAAATACATGTAACTCACCATCTGCCCTTGCTTTACACTTTTCTTTATCTCAATACAAAATGAGCAACATAATTTAATTCAAACTATCCAATTTCACAGCCTATCAAGGTAAAACACTTGAAAAACCAAAAAAGTAAACAATTACTCGTTCTTAATATCCAGAATTAAATCAAATAAAACAATATAATTGCTTTCATAAGCAGAACTCACCGATTAGATTCAATTTCTAGAAAATTATCAGCGAAATATAATCAACGAACATTATAATCACTTAATTATCCAATCACTAAAACACTCTAACTAAAATCACTTTATCAAATTGAAACACGATTCGATCAGTATAAAATTTCGAAATTAACACAAATTCTAGCTATTTAAAAACAAAATTGATACCAGCGGGAGTTTTTCTCTTGCCAAAGAGGAAACTCATGTTGGATTCGATACTACGAAAACTGTCCGATATCGATTCGGTGGAGGCTACGACGATCCGATCTGATATAAATTCGCGTCGGACGCGGCAAGGAGATTGCTTCTCCGACGTGGTTTGTTAGATTGCTCGGCCGCGAAGATAACCTCTTTGCTACTTTACGCCGCGTAAGGACAATAGACAACGGTTAAGGATTGGGCATGATCAAATCCTCTTCCACACGTGGCTGCATCTGAGAGCGACGGTCCAGTGTTCATCACGAGGATTCGTTGTATCTTAGCCTGCCCATATGGACTCGCTTAATTTTAGGCTTTCTCTTGGTACGGTATATGGCCTTTGGTCGGAAAATGGGCCTACACTGAGTGGATGTTAGGAATTAGGATGCAAAAAAACAACCCAATTAAATTCAATCGAATCGAATTGAACTAATTTGATTAAAGAGTTTGTTCCTATAATAATCTATGTATTAGGTTATGGGTTCGATTCCTCAGGCCCAAGCGCTTTGACTTTCGCATTTTTTCTTGTTCGAATGTTTTAAGGTATTTCTGACTTTGTGAACCTATTAGGGCCTTCGATAATAACAACTAGACAATATCATGAACGAAGACAATAACTAATGTTGATGTTCCGACTACGTAAATTTGAACGAAAACTATCGAAACATAAAGAAAAAGATGTGTGGGGCTATACCCTCCAGAAATTTTAAAAATAAAAAAATAAATTGTTATAATAGTAAAATTGTTAGTTAATCTTTTAAAAAGTACATAATGCACTGTTGACCCTCCGTAAATTTAAATATTTATAAGTAGTACCTCAATGAATAATGTTGAGTTTTGTCCATGTATGCAATCATCGTGCATTAAAAAGATAACCGTGCTTTATGAACAATCAATTGATCTATTAAGATGAGACATTAGATCCTTTAATTAAGACCAGAGATTCAAATTCTGACGTTATGAATAGAATAAATTAGAATGAGAGAGATGTACCATAATGGACCTCTGTAATATTCGATCTGAATTAATTAATTAATAAATTTAAATCCTGATATTAAAAATAAAATAAGTTAAGTTGAGAAAATCGCACACACGTGCGGTTGGTGGACATGCTTTGTACAGAGAAAGAGCAGGCGGTCACGTGCGGCTTTATCGTCCCCAGTTCTCTTCTCACGTGCTGCTCCTCTCTGGGCTTTGCCAGGACAGCTATTACGAAGCAGAGATCACGTGCCTTGGACCCGACACAATATAACAAGAGGGCCCCATTCGAAATTATTATTACTTAAAACATTACAGTTATTTTTTCTTTTTGCAAATTAACCACAGTAATTCCTTATTATTGTACCTTTTTTGCTGGCAAACATATGATGTATTAAAACTTTTAAATTTAATGTTAAAATTATTATCCTATACATATGCAGTTGAAATATTTTAGTTCTATAATCGCCTTAATTTTAGGGTTTAAGATTTTAGTTTGAGGTTTAGAGTTTAGGAATTTAATGTAGGGGTTTATAATTTAAGGTTAATGGTTAGAATTTAGAATTTAGGGTTTAAGATTTAGGTTTTGAGATAATATGGTTAAGGATTCATGTTTTAACCAATAAACTCTAAAATTTAACCATAAACTCAAAATTCTATCAATAACCCATAAATTTAAAACCACTATACTTAACCCCTAAACTCTATACCCTAAACGAAATCCTTAAATCTAAAAATTAAAACACTTGTGTAAACAAAGTTTCTATAAACGTTTGCGCATAAAATAATTAAACATGTAAGAACAAATTTAAATATCCAAAATGCACAAAGTTAAAAAATAGCTTTAACGTTTAATTGAATTGTTATTTTAGTCTCTATTTTTTGAACCAATTTAACCCTCAGTATTTTATTTTGGTTCAAAATGGCTTATCTACGAATGAAAACTGTTAGTTAACTAACAGTAAATGGTTTGAAATGACGTGACAAACTTACATGGCAAGGACAATGTCATATAGACAAAGATGTTGACTTAAAAGAATTTCATATTAGTCGAAAAATAATTTTATAAAATTATACAAAATGTAAAATTATTTTTTCTACTGACGTGACATTCTGTCAAGTCATTTCAAGTTGTTTATCGTTAGTTGACAAATAGTTTTATCCGCAGATGAGTTATTCTGACCCAAAATAAAACGTTAAAAATTAAATTGATTCAAAAAATAGGGGTGAAAATGACTATTCAATCAAGTATTATGACATTTTTTTGGCATTATGCGTATTGAAAAATAGGTAAACCTTTAGGTAGGCTTTAACTTAATGGTAATAAGAGGTTAAGAATATTGAGATTTTAAGTTCAAAAATTTCACGTGTGACTTCTGTATGAATTATTCTAATGTAGGCTTAATAGGTAAATAGATGTCCAAACTATGCATTCTTTTTCAGTTAGGTCCTCAAACTATTTTTAGGCTAAAAGGTGCTTAACGTTTCATTTCGTGACCCGTTCTCCGTTAATTTTTATCGTTAAATGACATATGTCATCTCCTGAAAATTCTAAAATTATATTAAAAATAAATAAAATTAATAAACAAAATAAAAATATATCCTAAAATTTTTAAATATTTCCAAAATAGTCCTCAAATCTCTAAACTCCCAAATCTGACCACTCTCGTCGGCATTGGTTGCGTTGCCAGCAACGAAATGAAGAACCCTTCCCTCTTCGAACAACCCACACGCCGTTCGTTGTTCGTCCTGTCGTCATTTGCCGCGAATCGTTCGAAGGAACCATTCGACGATTTCGACATTTCGCACGACGTCGGTGGGGGAAATGATCAATCCAAATCGGGATTTAGGTTCTGGGGAGTTAGGAATTTTGGAATTTGGGGTTGTTTTGTGAAATCTGAAAAACTTAGAGATTTTCTAAATATTAAGTAATTTTATTTATTTTTAATATAATTTTGGAATTTTCAGGAGATGACATGTGTCCTTTAACGGTGTGAATTAACGAAAAACCTTAAATAGGTCACGGAATGAAACGTTAGGCACCTATTTGACCTAAAAAAATAGTTTGGGCACCTAACTGGAGAAAAAGGCATAGTTTGGGCACCTATATAATAGTTAAGCCTTCTAATATATTATGATTGAAACTTCATTTATAATTGTTACTTTAAAAAGAGACAAAGTAAAGAATTTTATTTTTTTATCAGCAAAGTGTATGATATTAAAGGAATCATACAACGCCATCACATTCTACGACCTCATTAAAAACCCCCTTAAGCCTAAATGGGGGAAAAGAGTGCTGAAGAGCGTAAGAAAGAAAAGGACCACAAACGAATACATTGAAAACGTTCAGAAAACACATGCTTCCACCTCATGTCCACAACCAGATCCAAGAGGAGCGATCCACACCTCCTTTCACAAGAAAATCCGCCACGTTATTCGCTTCCCGATAAACATTATGAAAACAAACACAGTGAACGTATCACACGCATCGTCAATAAGATGAAACCACCTCCACAACCTCCATGTGCGACTCTTGGCACACAAAATCCATGACACCGCCACTTTCGAATCCGATTCAATCACCATAGAACTCACCTAGTCCAATTCAAATCACCCAACATCTCCAAGGCATGACAAATTTCTTGAAGCTCGGCTTCATTTGAGTCAACAATTCCAAGTGGTCCGGAGAAAAGAGCCAAGATTCGACCAGTAGAGTCCCTCAATACACCTCCATATCCTGCCAACCCCAGTTTACCGCTTAAGGAACCATCCATATTGAACTTCAACACCCCCGGGAATGGGGGCACCCACACACAACCCAACCTTGCCGCTGCAACCGACGATGTACCTAAACACATTCGTGGACCCTCCCACCATGCATATTCTACTATGGCAACCAATAAAAAGAAAGCACGAGTCTAATAAAGGGATCATAATGAGTCATGAAGAAAATTTCACGGACCTTCAGTCGTTTGTCATTAAAGAGGAGCTCGTTGCGAGTAAGCCATAACAACCAGAGGATTGTCGCACACCCAATTAACCACCACTCTCGCATTGTACCACCAAAAAAACTATGGAAACAATGGTGCAAGAGATCCCTAATCGAAGCTGGTCATACCATCGGAACATCCTACCATTGCAGAAAAGCCAACCAAACTCGCCATCCAACCGCACAATGCAACAAAATATGATCGGCATTGTCTTTACCAACCCAACACCACTTACAATTCAACACTGACACATCAATCGGAATGCCGCGATCAAACAACATTCGCAATGTTGGTAACCTCCCCACAAGCATGAACCACACAAAACACTGAATTTTATGCGGCAAATGTTATTTCCACACAACACTTACCTCCGACGAACCTTCGAGACCAAATGACGACATTAATTTATAAAGGACCCCAACTGAAAATCTGGTTGTTGAGTTGTTCTTCCAAACCAGCCGATCAATAACATTGGTCCTCAAAGAAAACTGAGAAACACAAGAGTGCAGGTCTTTCAATTGTTACTCTTCAAAAGACCGCAATTTACACCGGAACAAGCCTCCCCATTCCCCCCGATCCACACTTAAATAATCACACACAAAAGCGACCTTATTCACTGCCAAACTGAACAGCCTGGGGAACACCATGTGCAATGGCTCGTCCAAACACCAGCGGTCGTGCCAAAATAAGATACTCACATCGTTACCCAAAATCTATGTGAAATTCGAATCACTCATAAAATGTTTCACAAAGTCATCATTTTGAACCTCTAATATCTGTCTCCACATGGTCGACATATGACGTCTTCCCACTGGATTACATTTCCATTGCACCACATGAGCCCCATATTTAGTGACAATCAAGGATTTCCACAAGAAGCCATCCACATATGCACCACCCAAGGCCTCCTAAACTCTTCGGATGACATACCACTTTCCAACTCACCCGACACAATTTCCTTCGCTCCTTCTTACCCCTATAGGAAGTTTCGAAGTATACGATTAAGTTTTAGAATTATACTTCGCGGAATTAGGAACACGCCTATATAATACAATGGGAGCACGGAAAGAACAGAGTTAACCAAGACCAAACGGCCAGTAAATGACAACGAATCCCTCTTCCACCCCGCCAATTGCTTTCGAAATCTCATAATCAGAGGATTCCAGATTTTCATACCACGCGGATGCACCCCCAACGGCAAGCCCAAGTACTGTATCGGCAAAAGACCATATTGACACCCCAGTACTTTCGCAATATCTTGAAGTATCAACTCTACAATTCCAATCCCATAAAGACACGACTTATCATAATTAATTTGAAAGTCGAAAACATACTTAAAGCGCGTTAAGACTCGCTTCAAATTACGTGCGTACTCTACATTGCCTTGCAAAAAAAATGATCGTGTCATGTGCAAATTGCAAGTGAGAAACAAAAAGATCCGAGGCCACACGAATTCCTTTCAACACACCCACCTCCTCAGCATTAACAAGAAATCGATGAAGCATTTCGGCAACAATGACAAATAGAAGAGACGATAATTGATCACCTTGCCGAAGCCTACGTAGCATCAAAAATTCTCGAGTGGGGCTGCCATTGACAAGCATCGATAACCTTGCTGTACCAATACACTCACGAATCCATTTCCGCCACCGCTGACAAAAACCCATATGCACCATAATTTGGTCAAACAATTCCGTTTGATATGGTCGTAGGCCTTCGCAAAGTCCAGCTTCAAAATCACTCCCCCATTACTAAATCGTATCTTCTGCATCGAGCGAATAATCTCGTTCGCCAGTAGAATACCGTCTGTAATTTTCCATCCACGTACAAATGCCAATTGCACATCACTAATTAAGGTTGATATCACCCCCTGCAAACGTTTGGCGAGACACTTCACCAAAATCTTGTACAAAGAGTTTAACAGGCAAATTGGACGATAGTCACCAATCACTCGGGGGCTATCTTTCTTCGCAATTAAAACCACAAAAGTAGAGTTTACCCCATTTGGTAATCGACCAGATTGAAAGAACGTATTCATGAAGTTCATCACATTCAACATAAGAAATCCCAAGTCCTTCTTGTAGAACTCGAAGGTGTAACCATCCGGTCCCGGTGCTTTCGCGCCATTGCAGCCCCAAATTGCCTCATTCACCTCCTCTTCCTAGAACACAATCTCCAAGCTCTCCTGTTGTAGCGACGTCTTTTGGAAGTTTTTTATATCAAGAGTATCAAAAGCATTTTTTATTTTTAAGAAAAATAGTCAGCTACTAATTATCTCCTAAATCAACTCCTTGAAATCTTATCTTAACAATGGGGATTTATTTTGAAATTCTCTTTTCACTTGAAAATCGATAAAAACTTAGAGTCGCCACCGGCCACTTAGATAAAGTAGGCCGGACACCACAAAACCAGAGATTCAATATGAAATGGCTCGAGATTTAGTTACATGTGGGGAAGAATTAACACCCCTTATCACGCCCGAAAATTGGTACCAAAATATTTGTTACTTTTAATTAAAGGAAATTGTCGAAATTTGAAAAGAATTTAATTTGGTGACCTTAATTAAAAACTAACCTTAATTGAACGAGCTTTATTGAATTGGTGGGTTCGAATTAATTGGACATTTAATTAATAAGGTTAACAATACATCGGACCATAGATTAAACCGACATCGAATAAGTCCGACTGTCGTGTTAATTTATTGTTCGAATCTCGTATGTCACCTTTATGCATGATGCAAGCACTTTAAAATATGATGTAGTGATTTGGTCAACTTTTAACTTTACCTTGGGATGGTAAGAATTAATTCAGATATTTGGTTAACATCCTTTAAGCTCGGACTGTTACGACACAAATATCGGAATTAACAAATATCTCCCTTTTTATGATTTAAATTAATTAACATATAAATCAAATGGGCAAAATGAATGACAAATAAAATGAGTGTCAAACAAAGACTTGAAAATTAAACACACAAAGGCCCACTAAAAGTCCTAACCTAAAAGACCCATATTATGGAAATTTAATTAGTGATCTAGTTACTAATTAGGTGCTTCTAGTATTAACCCTAAATTAATTAATCCATAAAAGGCCAGAGAACCCTAATAAGTTATGAGTTATCTTGTGATATGATAATTAATTCGATTAATTTTAAACTAGTATTCCAATAAGCCAAGAATACTATTTAAAACTAGCCAAGTTAATTAATCATAGCTTTATATTAAAATGTTAATCTAATTTACATGTCAATTTTGTCTTAAAAGATAATTAATGGGTGTTCAACCAATTTCAATGAATCTAACATTTACTCCAATAAGCTAAAGGCAAATTTAAATTCACTAAACTGATTCGAACCTTAAGGCTCACCACTGCTCTAAAACTAATCCTAGGATTAACTTAATTAATTTAAGGATCATGCCCCTATTAGACGAGCACACGACCTAAATTAATCAAGTTAACTCTTAATCTAAAACTATCTTAACAACCCAAAAGCCTAAAAACCAAGAGGCTCAAACCTAAACTAAGCCCAAACTAAAACTACCTAGCCAAGCCCATAAAAGGAAACCCATCATGTTAAGGACATATATTATAGTGATCTTTAAAAAAAAACAAATTAGGTACATTAAAGGGGAATACACATCACATCCTATAGAATTACATATATATTGTATATTTCTAAAAAAAACTATATTATATGGTTTATAAAAAAACTACATATTATGCATTTAATGAAAAACTATTCATTATGTATTTTGAAAAGCCATGTGTATTATACCCTTCCCTTAAAAAAAACAAAAACATTATATTACATTATATGAAAGATTATACATTGCCTACAAAACTATACATTACTTTAGAATCTTGCTTTACATATAAAAGCTCTAAACGTATGTTATATATTACGACCATGTAACACAAAAGGACAATCACATACAATCATACAATTATCATACATGGCAAGAATATAATGCTGAAATTAAAGAAATTTAAATACTAAATTTAAACTTGAATATGCATGATTGATGAGGGTTTTAACACTAGAAATCAGACAAAACTTCAAAGAAACCAAACAGAGGGGAAAATTGAAGAGAAGACGGGGATGTGATTGTAAACCGGTAGAAAGTCACAAGGACCCGAGAAATAAAATAAAAAGATGGGATAGCCTCGGGGGTAATTTTGAAAACACAGAGGGACTAAAAGGGCTATTTCAAAAAATAGAATGGCTTGTATAACATAATTTAGCCAGGCGGAGGGACCGATAGGGTGATTTACCCATGCAGAGACCCTCCAGGCGCAATTCGAATAGGGGGGAGAGACTCATAAAGTGAATTTACCAAAATTAAATGGGACGAGTATATATCACAACGTTTTATAACGTTTTCCCCTTTTGGCATAAACCCTAAGCTTAAACACTCTCTCAGTCCCTCTTCTTTTTTTCTAGAATAGGGATGAACACCGCCGTGGTGTTCATCTCCAAACCCAGAAAACATCGAAATACCTAGAATATGGCCACATTTCGCCACGTCGGCTGCCGCTCGCTGGCGGCCGGCGAACCTGAATATCAAAGCCAAAACACTCATCTCCTTCCCCTGAGCCCCGATTTGATAAAAACAATCGGAGATGCTTCTCATTTTTAAAAACCAAAGCGAAGAAAGCCCCATTTTTGAAAGCGAGACAGAAAATACCTCTCCCCTTAAGCCGATTCACCTCTCGTAGTACCGGAGGACACCACAAGGCTTATCATCGGAAGGGAACAGGCTTCCGCGGTGAAGGTAAAAATCTAAGCCTAATCTCTATATGCATGCTTTGAAAAGAATAGAGATACCTTAGAATGATGTTTTCTATTGCTTGTTGAGATCCCGAATGGGTTTACATGTCTGTTGGGCTTCTTTTTATACCCGAGTGTTATATTGCTTAAAAAATAAAAAGGAAAAACTCTTATTGGACGCCTCTGTGATATATTGTTTTTTGATATCCTTTTGATTCGCTGCCGATTATTATCTCTAATGTTTTTGTTATTGTTCTTTGCCCGTGAGCCGTGACGTTTGGCTATGGAGGAGGGTGGTCAGATGGCGGGCGGCGCTTGTCTCTTGGAGCGTCGTGGCAGTTTGAGAATGGGGGACCATAGTGAGAAGCTGCTTGGGGAGCAAGGATCTCTGGAAGCCGTCGAATCCACCAACGTGGAGATGGGATCAGATGATCAATCGTTGCGCGTGAGAAATGAAACGAAAGACGCGCGAGTGGGAAGTTAATAAGCCGTGCGTGAATCCTACGCGCGCATGGGGTATCTGTGTGGTCGCGCGTGCAGCGCGTGGATTTCTCTAGAATGTTCCGCCTGGATCTCGGCCGTCCGATTTTCATCCTAGATCCAACGGCCTAGGATTAGCTGGGCAAGGAAAAAGATAATTAGAGTTTCTGTTGTTAGGGTTTGGTGTATTTAGGGCCTTATTGGGCCGATTATATGTTATTATTATATTTTTGTTGTAAGTGGACTGTTGAATAAAAGGACTTGGGCTCTTAAATATATCGGGCTTACTTATTTACTTAGTTTTTTTAATAATTGTAATACTAATTAATATAACAAAGATAATATAATGGTAATAGTAATATCTATATGCACGTAATGGTAATAATAATAGTGCAAATGATAGTTAAAGTCAAATATAGAAATAATAAGATCTTAATAGTCTACTATCTCGTTTAAGGGTCTTTCTCCCTTCTCTTTTTTTTTAATCTTTAAATGGATAACAATAGTATTATATAATACTTGACGTTTAGGGGTTCTTATGATAATAAAAGTAAGGTATATAGCAAAAGCAAATGACAATACTAATCTTTTGATATTTCTTTAAATAGTAAAGCCCTTATTTAAAAATGTAAAAACAACGGGTTATCACTCCGGATAAAATTAGTGATTACAACCGTTGTGTAATAGGCAACTGGGAAAAAGCCACTACCGGGTCCAGTTGACCAGCCATTGGTTTATGGTCGAAATGTTTCTTAAATTCATGATAAAAGACAAACTTCAGTCGGTCAGGTGTTGATTCCCAGCAACCATTAATCTGTATACCCATTATAGAGTTTCGTATCGTTCTGATCCTTGCCACACAGTGGAAAAAGTTCGTGTTCCGGTCACCTTTCGCAAGCCACGTCGTACGCAACTTTTGCCTCCATAAAGATTCACGTAATCGGGACAATTGCCAAAGTTGGCGATGAAGTTCACTTTTCGCCTGCAACTGAACCGTAGATAACTCCCCATTACCCATATGCTTATACATCTCTTCTATCTCATGTACGACATCAAAAAATTGCTTGTCAGTATTACCAAAGCTGTGTCTATTCCAGTCCTTTAACATCCCTTTCAAACATCGTAGCTTACTCACCAAATTCAAGGAAACCCCCTGCTCGCCCATCCGGCACCATTCCTGCTCCAACAGTTTGAGATGTTTCGGGTTAGAGAGCCAGGCATTAACAAAACGAAAAGGTTTCGGGCCACTATCCCTCTCATCACTGATAAGCACTATTGGAGAGTGATCCAATAATTCCTTCGGCAAATTAACCACAACTAAGCTTTCAAACTGTTGTAACCATTCAGACATAACCAAAAATCTATCCAAGCGACTACAACGATTACCATGGCCAAACCACATGAATCATTTTCCCTGCATCGGCACATCAATTAGACCTACACGTTCAATAAACGATTAAAAAGTATCCATACCTCGCCTAGAATTAACACAACCAAGTCTCTTCTCAGATTTGACAACCATATTGAAATCACCCCCAAACACCATGCACACCTAGACGAATTCAACACATCAAGCAATTTGTCCCAAAAAATCACTTGTTCTGACACCACACAAGGGGCATAAACCCTTACTATCCCGCATGACCATTCTTCCTTGGCCCATCTCCCTACCACGTTCCTTCTATTCCATTTTGACGACGCAATGAAGCTTTATATATCCCAAATCGCCACCACACCTACCGACTTGCCAATTGATGGTGCAAAGACGAAATCGGAAGTATCCGTATACCATAACTGACGCACCACTGTATCGTTTATAGTTTCCAATTTGGTTTCCTGTATGAGAACCAATTCACACCTATGTTGTTGCAATAGACGTTGAACCGATCTACGTTTCAACGCCGATCTAATACCCTTCACATTCTACGACAACAGCCGTATTATTCTGTATCACTAAGAATTTTGCTCGCACTCTTCAATAAGACGCACGATATCCTTCACAATCTCGTCTTCATTACCAATTGTTTCAACCCTAATCAATTTCCCTAAGCCTAGCGTGTCCCTAGCCTCCTTCAAGATCATATGTTTGTGATGATAAAAATCTGAATCGGATAAGGAACCATTGGCAATTGTTGTCGATTGTGGTAAGTTCTTTTTCGGTTTGCCTCGCCTTTTCTTTGCCAATTTCTTTTCTGCCTCGTAACATTCCCCTAGAGACAAGAAACTTAACACAACCTCAGAGACTTTCTGTACCCTTCTATGTTCCCCATTATACTCAATAGATAGAGCCTTGTTTGCCTTAGGCACTTCAACCCTCGGCCCAGCCAAATCAAGTGGGCTTGTTGTTTCGCTCACCAACAAACCCACATTCACCGTAGTCAAATCCATGTTGACGTCGCCTGTCACCACATCCAAACTTGACCAGACCTCTTCGTCACGATGAACCAGACCAACATCTTCATCTGCCATCCAGCTCGCCGTAGACAACACACGCCAGTCCACTTGCTTGTTCTCTTCCCACATCTTCTCAACAAAACCGGTCTCAACATCCGCCAGTGACACCGTGTTAGGAATCACAGTCCCACTCTCGAAATGTTTCACACTATTGGTCGGTAATACAACCACTAGTGACATCGTATTAGAAACCACAGTCTCGCCTTCTAAACTTTCCTGTGGCGCAAGTTTGCTCGAGAATTCCTCCGAGCCTTGTATGTTCCTCGCATCCTCCGTGTTGATCTCCATCTCACAGCTACAATTGCACTTCAGTCCAATTGCTTCCTTTACTTCCGTAACACGAATTTGGAAAATCGTTTCACCTATCTGTAAATCAATCAATTCGTCTATATGTAGAATCCAATATGTCTCAATCTGAAAATGAGTGCGTTCGAATGAGGATGGGGACAATGTTTCAATATCGATTCATACCAATTCTCCCCATACCACAGCAATATTCAGAAATGTTTCTTCAGACCAACCGTGAATAGGTATGCCACTGACTGATAGCCATACCCTACGATTAGGAATCACCATTGTCGGCACCCATTCCACAACGTTTTCTAACAATTGTTCCAAACATTTCGCCTCCAAAATGGCCTGACGAGATTCCTTTTTTCAAACTTGAGCAGCACAAGCGATCCCACCACTCGCATCACCGAGAAACCAGTCAAATTTGCTTTTAAAAATTCCTTTGCAAGGTCGGCAATTTGACTCGGTTTACGACAAAATCCCACCGCACAATTTTGCAAGATTTCCCATTTATCAACATCGATTACTCCATCCACTCGTTTACGTTGATGATCCAATTGCACCAATCCTTGTTATCAAGTGAAGGGTTTTTGGTCCCCCGATTCGATTGGAAGATTGCTGCCTCAGGTTATGTGAAGGGTTTTTAGTCCCTCGATTCGATTGGGAAGCTTGCCGCCTCATGTTTTGTGTCTTCCCTGCCGCTATATTCGATTTCTTTCGTCGCCAGAAGACCTCCCATGTCTCCTTTTGTGCCATAATAACCTATAATTTTGATCCATATAATCAAAATCCATGAAACCTTTCAATGATCAGATCTGCATCCTCCTTGGAATCCATTCGAACGAAACCAAATCGTGTGCCATCTCTCATTCTCTTCTTCGGTACAAATACATCAACCACAACTCCATGTCTATCGAATACTTGCCAATGTAATTGTTCTGGTAGATTAGAGATGAAAACCGTCCATGTTAGATTTAAACCATAACAGATATGAAATCTAAACCCAGGATCTATCATGTCAAATCATCAAGAACAATAAATACTAGATTTGCGGAAGCGTACCTGAATCTATTGATGGAGATTTTTCAGAGGGTTTGATCTTCCAAGATGATAGATTACCTCTTAGCACACAACTCTCAGACGGGGAAAAGAGATATGCAAGTTAACCTAGATCTCGGGGACCACTACCCTTTATATAAACTGAATTAAAACAGTTTATTAATATTTACAACTCTGCCCCCCATTGAGTTATAAATCTAACTTATGGTATCTACACTTTTAATTCCATGACAATTCAGTACCTATAACCGTGTAACATAATTGGTCACTTAATTACGTGTTAAACTTTATAATAGCAACGTACATTATACATATGTGCCCACTATTATTGAATTTTAATCCAACAATCTCCCACTTGGGCAACATATGTTACACGACAAATGTACGACCTTATGAGCTCAAAAATTTGCTATCATGTAATAGGTATTCTATAACAATCTCGTCCATCAATTATATCCATATAGGATCAAAGCGGTCTTTGCCATATCAATCATGACTGGACCCATCAATGGTCACGTATACAAACATAATCAAATGACATAGATCAATCATGGATGCGTAGCATGGAAATTACATGTAAATGTGAACCGAACATGCCTATTTCCAATGGTCCTCTTTAAACATAAGTGAGGTCCTTATCCAAATAAGAAAAAGAGTGAATTAATCAATACTTTATTTTCGATCAGAAAATAACCAAATACATAAATGTCTGAAAATAAACATAAACATAAAGTGAACAAATAACAAACTCCCACTCAAACAATAATATCCTTAAATGATGTAACACCCATATGAGCAGTGTGCTCATGAAAGACCTTGGGTGGTAAACCTTTTGTGAGCGGATCCGCTATCATAGAGTTTGTCCCAATGTGTTCTATGGATATTTGTCCATTTTGCACTCGTTCTTTCACAACTAGGAACTTTATGTCAATGTGCTTTGACTTAGACGAGCTCCTATTGTTGTTGGAATACAACACTGCTGATTTATTGTCACAAAATAATTTAAGTGGTCTTTCTATATTCTCCAAAATACGCAGCCCAGTGACAAAATTTCGCAGCCATATTCCATGATTAGATGCCTCGTAGCATGCTACAAGTGTCTGTTTGGCACTTTTCCAGGATATAGCTCCACCAGCTAACAGATAAATATAGCCTGATGTAGATTTTCTGCTATCTTGGCACCCAGCAAAATCAGAATCCGTATACCCTACGACCTCCAAATGATCCGATTTCCTGTATGTGAGCATATAATCTTTTGTTCTCTGAAGATACCTCATAACCCTCTTGGTCGCTTTCCAATGGTCCATACTAGGGTTGCTTGAGTATCCGCCTAACATCCCAACAATGTACGCAATATCCGGACGCTTACATACCTGAGCATACATTAGACTCCCAATAGCTGATTTATAAGGAATCTTATGCATTTCTTGAATTTCAAGATTACTTTTAGGGCATTGGGCAAGACAAAACTTGTCTCCTTTAGTGACAGGGGTGTCTATTGGTTTACTATTTTGCATGCCAAACCTTTTAAGTACTTTATCGATATAGTTCTTTTGTGACAATCCAAGAATACCCCGAGATCGATCTCGATGTATCTGAATTCCTAAAAAAAAGAAGCGCCCCAAGATCTTTCATTTCAAAATGCTTAGATAGAAATCTCTTGGTTTCGTGCAAGAAGCCTATATCATTAGTGGCAAGCAAAATGTCATCGACATATAAAACCAAAAATATGTACTTACTCCCACTAAACTTGTGATACACGCAATCATCAAGAATATTCATCTCAAAACCGAACGAGACAATTACTTGATGAAATTTGTGATACCATTGACGAGAAGCTTGTTTAAGTCCATAGATGGATTTTGTTAATTTGCAAACTATATTCTTTTGGGTCTCCGACTCAAAGTTTTCAAGTTGCACCATATAAATTGTTTCTTCAATTTCTCCATTGAGAAACGCAGATCTTAACATCCATCCGATGTAACTCAAGATCAAAATGAGCTACAAGTGTCATGATTGTCCTAAATGAGTCTTTCGATGAAACCGAGAGAAAGTCTCAAAAGTCAATGCCTTCTTTTTGAGTATAACCTTTAGCTACAAGACGTGCCTTATACCTCTCCACATTACCATTTGCATCCCTCTTGGTTTTAAAAATCCATTTACAACCAATTGGTTTTGCACCTTCGTGTAATGGGATAAGTTTCAAACTTTATTGTCTTGCATGGATTTATACTCTTCTTGCATGGCATCAATCCACTTTTGAGAGTTAATACTTTGCATGGCCTGATGAAAATTGATCGGATCATCTTCCATCATTCCATTATCATCCTCATTTTCTTGGAGAAATACAATATAATCATCCGAATAGCATTTCTCCTTTCTCTCGTGGATCTCCTTAATGGCACTTGTTCTTGAGGTTCTTTGAGTTTGCTCTTCCGGAACAATTACCTCATCCCGAATAAGAGGGAGCTGTTCGACATTGTCTTGTTGAGGTTCTGGATTCACTTCTTGATTGGGATGATCGGTATAGAAACTTGAACATCATCAAAAGTGATAGTAGGAACCGAGTTAAAACTCAATTCCTCCTCAAAGACAATGTCTCTTACCTTATTTATCCCTCCAAACTCAACATCCTCAAAAAATATTGCAATTCTCGTCTCAAAAATATTCTTAATTATGGGATCATAAAATTTATAGCCCCTAGATCGCCTGTAATAACCAATAAAGTAGTTGCCATCTTTGTTTTGGAGTCCAATTTCTTTTCAAGTGGCCTATAAGGCCTTGCCTCATTGGACATCCCCAAATGTGAAAATGCTTTAGAGTGGGCTTTCTACCCACCCAAAGCTCATAAGGTGTCTTTTTTTTGCTTTAGTGGGAACTCTATTCGTAATGTACGCTGCTTTGTCTTTAATGCTTCTCCCAGAGTGACTCGGGTAAGGTAGAATGAGCAATCATACTTCTTACCATATCTTTAAGAGTCCTATTACGTCTCTCAAAGAACACCATTCATACTAGGTGATCCCGGCATGGTGTCTTTGTGGGACAATACCACATTCCTCTAGGAACTTTGCAAATGGTCATGAACGTTGTTCACCTGATCCATCATATCTACCGTAGTACTCACCACCACGATCGATCGAACCTTTTTAATCCTTTTGTTGAGTTGATTCTCAACTTCAGCTTTATAGGATTTGAACACGCCCAAAGATCGAGATTTTTCATGAATGAGATATAGGTACCCATAACGTGAGTAATCGTCTATGAATGTTATGAAATATTGTTGACCATTCCAAGATGCCGTAGGGAATGACCCACAAATATCGTATGAATTAATTCTAAGACGTCCTCAGAGAACGATTGGCACCTAATCTCTTAGTTTTGGTCCGCTTTCCTTGATGCAATCAACACAAACATTAAAGTCTCGTGAAGTCAAGGGACTCTAAAATACCATTAGACACAAGACGCTCAATCCTACACTTTGATATATGACCTAAGCGTTTATGCCATAATGATGCTGAATTTTCTTTATTTAATTTTCGCTTAGTACCACGTGATTCCACATGCAAGGTTTCATTATAGGATGCAATCGTATCTAACAAATAAAGGTTGTCATAAGCATTTAAATAACCAGTTCCAACAATACTTGAATTTAAAGACAAAGTAAACTGATTGTTTCCAAATGAACAATAATAACCAAATTTGTCCAACAAAGAAATCGAAACTAAATTCCGCCTAAAAGACGGAACAACAAAAGTGTCTTTCAAATCCAAATAAAAACCAATTCCTAATAACAACCTAAAATGCCCAATTTCTTCCACTTCCACCGATTTTCCATCGCCCACAAAGATGTTTCTTTCACCATCACTTGGCTTTCGGTAGCTCAGGCAACCCTGCATAGAAACACTTATGTGAGTAGTAGCACCAGAATCTAACCACCAAGTGTTTCTAGGTAATCAAGCTAAATTAACCTCGTAATGCAGACCAAAGTAAGATTCATACCTTTCTTTGCACGCCATGTGTGATATTTGGTACAATCTTTCTTCATGTGTCCAGCTTGTCACAAAAGAAACAATTATTTGGAACATTTTCTTGTTTCTTTTGAGTTGGACTCTTAGTGCCTTCATTTCGATATTTTCTTTTCTTGCCCTTGTCTTTAGAGGCACTAGACAAATGAGCACTTTCAGTTTTCTCACGCTTCAACCTTTCTTCCTCTTGAACACAATGAGAAATGAGCTCATTTAGAGTCCACTTCTCCTTTTTGTGATTATAACTAATTTTAAATTGGTTAAACTGCAAGAGAAGCGATACCAAAACCATAAGGACGAGTAAATCATCGTAAAACTCGATCTTAAGTGCCTTAAATTTTGAAGCAATATGAGACATTTCCATAATGTACTCCCTTATATTTCCTTGACCCTTGTACTTCATAGACATCAAAGAATTGAAGTGATGTCATTCAACCTTATCGTTTTTGACAAAACGTTGCTCAATATTGTCAAGGAAATCCTTAGCCTGAATAATAATTTCCTCGATTCTACACCCTAAAGGTTTCCGAATGCTGTGTTTCATGATCATCGACTCATGCGATTAGAACGTTCCCACCTCTCAAAATCCCTTTTGCATCGGGGGTGCTTACCGCAGATGAGAGGTGCAGTTGTTCTTCCGTTAACGCAAGGTCTATGTCCATACAGCCAAGCACTATCAATAAGTGCCTTTTCCATTCCTTGAAATTCGTCCCATTAAGCATGGGTATAGAATTGACATTAGCAGATATTGTGGCAGTGAAGAAGAACTAGCTGAATATATAACAAAAGAATAATAAATAAATAAATATGCTCACACCAATAATTCATAAGTAAACAAATAAATTCAAAATAATGACTAATTCCCCTCAAGATACCAAACACAACATTAATATCAAGTCTTTGGACAAGAATATTAATCAGAAGCGGTATTCTTGTTGTAGCAATCAAACATTGACAATAAACTATGTTGAACAACAGTTAATCTTTGACTAACGTATTATTGCACACATAAATTACCTTATAATTGTCACACATTTATCACCACATGGTGTTATTTGAAATTCGCCAAATATTAATTTTCCTTTGGGCCAATTAATAAACGCATGAATTACAAAAACACAAACATCTTAATATTTTAAATAAGTTAATCTACGCAGAAACGGTCACTTTGGTGACATTGTGGTTCAATTAACCCACTAAAATATCAGACATAGCCAAAACATGATTTTATCTATTTCTAAAGATTTAACTTAATACCCAATGATCAAAACTAAATTTTTTTATCAATCCGAATTAAATATATATATTAAAACAAATATATTCCACATATTGCAAACATATAAATACTCTTTAGATTAAACAATGTATACCTGTCAAACCTAAAATTCAAAATATATGAGTGCAACTTGTCTCTGAAATATGTTATGCGTTAGATTGCTAACCTTAATACATCCACGAAGAATTATGTGACGATGAAGAATAATAATTAATCAAAAATTAAAATCATAATGATTCGAAAAACAAAAACAAACCGTTTATGCATTAAACTTAGGGCAATCCAATTGTAAGAATACTTAATGGAATTCTGGAAATTAATCGCAATAATATATACCAAAAAACACTGTATGCGATTATTATTAAATCAAAACCCTAAAAAAATTTAACATAATTCTAAATCCATAAAGCCTTAATAACGAATCAATAATCATAATAAATTAATTCATTGTTAATGATTTAACATGACGAGTCTCTAATGCCACTTGTTAGATTTAAACCATAACAGATATGAAATCTAAACCCAATGATCTATCATGTCAAATCATCAAGAACAATAAATACTAGATTTGCGGAAGCGTACCTGAATCCATTGATGGAGATTTTTCCAGAGGGTTTGATCTTCCAAGATGATAGATTACCTCTTAGCACACAACTCTCAGACGGGGAAAAGAGATATGCAAGTTAACTTAGATCTCGGGGACCACTACCCTTTATATAAACTGAATTAAAACAGTTTATTAATATTTACAACTCTGCCCCTCATTGAGTTATAAATCTAACTTATGGTATCTACACTTTTAATTCCATGACAATTCAGTACCTATAACACGTGTAACATAATTGGTCACTTAATTACGTGTTAAACTTTATAATAGCAACGTACATTATACATATGTGCCCACTATTATTGAATTTTAATCCAACAGTCCACACCCTCATTCCTTGATCTTTCGCCATTTCTTTCTGTCAAGTTTTTATCCTTCCCTCTTATGTCTCATACCTGAGAGCTGCAATAGGAGAAAAGCTTGGAGGAGCTTTAAAGAATTTTATATAGTGGAGTCAGAGTAGAGTACAAGATACTGAGACTCCAATACTACTATAATAAGTATTGTTTATCTCATACTCCAACAAATCAAGTGAGATCACTAATATTTTCTACGAAAAATTCTACATTAGCTCCTTGAAAACCTCATTTTGCTAATTAAAAATCTCATACCTAACAAATTAAATTGGGTCAATTGACCCCCAAACTTCGAATGTGGCTTCGTTATTGACTTTAAACAATATTTAATTCGTAGAGTGTTAATTTGATTAATATAATTGTTGTTACATTATTAAGAAAAATTCTGTTTGTACGTGAAAATACATTCATACGTGTTTAAGTATGTATTACGCTATGATTTAAGGGTTTATAAAGTATTTTAACTTAATTATCTATTAAACTATTCAGTTTAGACGCATCATAATATATGTATATCATAATACAAATATAACATAAAAATATGATCATATAAAAGGTCAGAAAATATTAATTATGAACTTGTCAACATTATACAATATATTGCATCTATATTTTTAGTGTATAGAAATGGTCCAAGGACAACCTTTTAACAAAGTCTGTTCACAACAGTTCTTGCCGAGTTGAGCTCTTAAGCTTGTGTATATATACCCCTCATATATCATCGTTGTAATCAAGCTTCTTTTCTCATATATACAATTCATGTTGATCTCATTTCTTCTTCTTCCTTCCTTCATTATCAATATGCTTTGTTATTAGGGTTTCCTAATATGGTATCATTCTCCGTCGTTCTTGGAGGTTTCCTTGTTCCGCTACAAATCTCTATGTGTTTTGTCTTCTGATCATCGTCGTCATGCCCAACAGTACCACTGATCAACCACTTGATCTAACTTCCTCTTCATCAAGAAGTGGTAAGATGTTCACAAACAAGAAAGCCAACATCGTGCTAGATGAAATAAACTTCTTACTCTGGAAGCAACAAGTTTTGTTGACAGTGCGCAACCATCGATTGGAGCGTCTTCTCACAGGAAAGGTCAAAGATCCTCTAGAAATGGTGCCTGGTGACAATGGTGAGATGGTACCAAACAAGGAGCATGAGGTTTTTGTCACACAGGACAGTACGTTGGCTTCCTGGTTACTCTCAACGATTAGTGCTCAGCTTCTTCCTCAGTTCGTCGGCCCAAAAACGGCGACTGATGTTTAGACCAACAATTGTAAAGTTCTTCGTGAATCGGTATACGGCCAGTGCCATGAGTCTCCCCTACAAGCTTCGCTCGATTCGAAAGGGAGATGAAAGCATAAGGTCCTACCTTACACAAATCAAGGAGGTAAGTGATGCTCTAGCTGCTTGTGGTAGTTCGATTTCAGAAATGGAACAAATAGCTACAATTTTAAATGGCATGCCTGTTGAATACCAACCTTTTATGGCAGTTATAACAGCGGATAAAGAATCATATAATCTGGATGGTGTTAAATCTTTATTGGTTGATGTGGAGGCTCAAATTAGGGGTTTTAATACTCAGACTCAATTACCGGTTAGTGTTAAGGTTGCTCGTTTCCAAAACAACAATCATGTATCTACCAATCAAGAAATCAGGTCTGGTAGACAACAACAGTTTTCACGTGGAAGGACTGGTGCTCATGGAAAAGGGCATCCCAAAATTCAATGCCAGATTTATGGAAAACCATGACACTCATTAGATCGATGTTGGCATCGATTCGATCAAGCGTTTGGAAATTCTGATGCTATGAATAAAGATTCTCCAAATGCACTTATGACTATGGTGGACTCTCCCAACACTTGTTATACATGTTCTCATTCTCAGGGACCTAATGTGACCAATGGCTCTGATTCATGGATTATGGACTCATGAGCCACACATCATGTCACTCATGATACTGCCAAAGTGATACAAGGCTCAGATTACACCGGTCCAGGTAAACTTGTTGTTGGCAGTGGACATAACTTAGATATTTGCAAATTTGGCAGATCCTTGTTAATGACTTCATCTCATGCTTTGATGGTTAATAATCTTCTCCATGTTCCCTCAATAACTAAAAATCTCCTATCTGTTTCAAAGCTTGCTAGAGATAACAGTGTGTTCTTCGAATTCCATGCTTCAACATGTCTTGTTTGAGATGAAGCCAATAGAGAGGTGTCGTTGCAAGGGGAAGAACGTGATGGTCTGTATCAGTTCACTGGAGGCAGCTCACCTGAGCTAAGTAGCAGTCATAAAATAGAGGCTAATGCTGCTAGTAGTACTAATCAACTATGTGATTTGTGGCACAGGAGACTAATCAACTAATCTGGATAGTGTCCCATTCCACAAGTATGGCTCGATGTGCTGATAGTGTTGGGGTAACCTAGATTGCTTGTGGTGACACAAGCCTAGTACCATATTCCACTAAAAGAGAGAAAACTCAAGGTGGAGGACATCACATGATCATACGAAGCAAATTGGGTATTTTCAAACCTAAAACCTATGTAGATGAGCATAATAATGAAGAGAGAGAACATATGTCCATTCAGGAAGCACTTGAATCCCTAAACTAGAGAGGTAATGTACTTGCAGAGTTTGAGGCTCTAAGAAAGAATGACACCTAGTCACTAGTTCCCCTCTCGGAAGGCAGAACCATGATGGGCTGTAAATGGTTGTTCAAGATTAAGAGGAATGCAGATGGCTCGATTCAATGGTAAAAAGCCAGGCTTGTTGCCAAGGGCTTCTCCCAAGTACTTGGGCAGGATTTTCAACACACCTTCAGTCCAGTTGTCAAGGCACCCACCATAAATTTTGTGCTAGCCTTGGCCGTGAGTAACAAGTGGACTCTCAGGAAAATTGACGTCAACAACGCCTTCTTGAATAAAGATTTACATGAAGATGTTTTCATGCAACAGCCCCCAGGCTTTGAAGAAATGGCTCCAGATAGATCAAAGCTAGTATGTAAGCTACAAAAGGCGATATACGGGCTGAGACAAGCACCCAAAAACTAGTATTCAAAGCTAAAGGAGCATCTAGTCTCAAATGGGTTCAAGAGCTCACAAGCAGATAGTTCTTTGTTTATCAAAATTGGTGATGACATAGCTACGTATGTTCTTGTTTACGTAGATAATATCATAGTAACTAGCACCTCCAAATCAGAAGTTGAGAAGATTGTCAAGCAACTTGGTGTTAAATTTTCACTAAAGGACCTAGGGTACTTAACTTCTTCCTGAGAATCGAGGTTGTTAGAGTTGGAGAATCAATTATTTTAAGTCAAAAGAAGTTCATTATGAAGATTTTGGTCGAAGCTCAGATGACCAATGTTGCAGCAGTGCCTACACCCATGGTTTCTTCTCTTAAGCTTACTTAGAATGTTGGTATTCCATTGGTTGATGCTCAAGAGTATCATAGTTTGCTTGGATCACTACTATGCGCATGTCACACGAGGTCTGACATTGCATATAGTGTAAACAAATTAGCCCAGTTTATGCACAACCCTTGTGAACACATTTGGCTACAGTTAGGAGAGTGCTACGTCATCTGAATGGGACACTCGATTATGGCTTGGTTTTTTCTCCATCATTAGAAGCATGTCAACTGGTCGCATTTACAGATGTTGATTGGGCAAGCAGCATGGATGATAAGAGATCGATTTCTGGAAACTGTGTTTATTTGGGAGGGAACCTTGTATTATGGAGCTCTAAGAAGCAGAAGTACGGAATAATAACTCTTAAAATAATTCGAAATTTATAGGTACCGAACTACTATAATTCCTACTTTCATATATTTTTTTGAATAGTCTAAAGGTGATTACAATATAGTATATGTTCGTAGATATTCTTAACCCTTTGACAATATGTACACACCTTGCAGACAAAACAATTGAACTCGAGTCTCTTAGGATGAGCATCTTCCGCTTTTTCGGTTGATCACCTTTTGGGTTCTCCAACTTTCATATTTTAAGCACCAACTAGTGACAAAACATGCATGGTTCCATTAAGACAAAAGCATAGGCATGGGGTTTAATATAGCTGGGGGAGTGGTCCTTGTCTTAACTAACGATAAAGCCAGCCACTTATCCTTCGAAACCAATTGGCTAATGGTCAGGAAATTGCTTCTTCCACATGCATTTGCTACATTAAAATCGAAGTAACCTACTATCTTACGTACCACAAATTCCTGTTTGGTTGTTGAGAAACATGCTCCACTTCTACTTACTGGCAAAGCATGTATACATTATGGATTTATATAATCCTTTTCTCTATTATTGAGTTTCCTCTTTCATTGTTATTTCAATTAAAATGTTATAAATCTACTTAATAAGATCGAATCGAATAATAAATCGTTAGATTCAGATCATTTTCCCATCCCAAAAAGAATTGTGTTAAGGGTGTTTTAAGCCCTTAAATTTTGGAGAACAAAATCAATTAAGCTTGTAAACTTCTTTTGCACTCAATTAAGCACCAAACCAATAAATTTAATCAATTAAGCCCTTTGACCGATTTTGACCATCAATTTTTGACGTTTTTTGTTGCGATATTACTGCCACGTAACTCACTACAGTTCTGTCATGTGATACTTATAGGGGTTTTTTTAGAAAACTTTTTTTATAATTTTATAAGTTTTGTAGAACTTTAAAAAAAAATTAAAATAAAATAAAAAATTTCTGAAAATGCCAAAGAATAACACTATAATAAGACATATTGCATCAACTAAATCAAAAAAACTGTTAGAGCTTACCGTCAACGTTGGTCAAAAGAATGATTTGATAAAATTTTAAAACATAAAGACTTAATTGGGTTTAAAAAAGATATAAGAGCTTAATTAATTTTGTTAAAAATTAAGGGCTTGTGATATTTCAAATGAAAAAATTGATATTTTTTTCGGGTTTTCTTTCTCTTCTCTTGGTATAAGAGTAATCGATAGAGTGGCAACGAAGTCAACTATGGTGGCCATTTCATCACCCCGAAGGAATCCATTGTGGCTCACAAAGCTTTTTTCAACTTTGTATTTTATTTCATTTTTTCCTCTGCTGCAAAAGTTAGTTTTTTGATATCATGTCTGATCCTGCTGGATTTTGACTTCTGAAATTCCTCATGAGACCCTACTTGTCTGCAATAATTAGCATTGTTTCGATACGGTAAGAAGTTTGATGTTTCTCAGGTATCGTAGACTGATCAAACAACGCTCCGAAGATGTCTGTTCTGTACTAATGTAATTCTAACAGTTCCAACAGTGCTCAAAGGGTCCATGATAGCCATGGAATCTGTCCAAGAAAATCTAAGCATTGATGTGATAGTCAGTTCAAGGCAATGTAATGGAGAATGGTCTATGTGCATTAGAAAAACGAGTGATGTTATAATAAATGTGAACCCGAAGTTTGATTCGATTAGTTTGGATCGTCTGATTAATTTGAAATTCGAATATGAAAGCGTGTGATGAGATATGAAATATGATTTTTCATAATTTTGTGGCTCTAAAGGGGAACTAATTTATGTTGGGATGTTGAGGCCATGTGCTTAAACAAGTTAAAAAAAGCAAAGAGTTTTCACTTTTTCCCTTCTCTCGTGGGGAGAAGATTTGTGTTGGCTTTTCCTTTATTTTCCCTTTATGTATTGCTTTTGAATCTCGAATTACAAATAACTTTTAAGTAAAGTTTATAGTTCGAGTCTTATGGATGAAAAAATAATTTCGACTTAACTTTAGCTTTCATTTATTGGTTTAATTTCAACCTGACTCAACTTAGAATAATCTAAACTCATATAGAGGCTCGATTAATTTGAATGTTGAATTTGAAACCCCAAAGCCAATAATTACACTTGAAATATGAAAAAAAAAACAAAGGAGAACATGAGATTACAACATGAAGCCATTAACAATGGCTTGATTATTTTTCAACCTAGTAGTTTCATACACCGGTAGTTCCTCTCTATACCGTCCGATTCCGATGAGATGATCTAACTCGAAAAGATCCGAACTCGAACAACTCAACGCATCGTCTTCTTCGTCTTCATCATCATAATCTTCAATAAACCCTCTCAAATAATCAATTGCTTTACTGCTAACTGCAGATTCTTTCTTGTTCAATCCCTCGGTTCTTGAGGAAACTTTAAGATTCTTTTGAACAGCTGAAGTGGACATTAATCTGGGATCTTGTTCATAAATGAATTTATGGCCACATTGTCTGCAATCTTCGTCGACAATGACAGTAACAGGACAGAACTTAACTGACCTTTTGTCGCCATTGTTGTACTTATTGGTGTTACATTTTGAAGGTGTTTTGCTGAAACAAGACCTGGAAAATGAAGTGGGGGATGAAGCTGTGGATTTCGATTTCGGACGGAAATTCACGTCGCCGGAAACCCCATCGGAGCATATCTTCACTTTCTTGGCATTGGCATTGAAAATGGAGTTTAAGAAGGTGGTGATACGGCCGCCGGGGGAAATCGGTTGCTTCACTTTCTTCAATTCGCCGTAGATTTTCAATGCTTTCAGCTTGGTCTTGGTGAAGCCACCGCCGCTTTCTCGCTTGGCCTTTTCTTTGTTGTCGTCGTCGGAGGAGGAGTTTTTTGGCTTGGATCTTCTCGGTTTCTCTTTGTAACTCGACTCGGCTTCCGACGATAACAGGATTCCGGAGTTGCAGGAATCCGATGAGCTCGAAGTCGAGTTGAAATGAGCAGCTGAGCCATAATTCTTCTGTTTTTCAACCCATTTTTCAATCATAATAGCGCGTTTAAGACTCGAAGCTTTCCTGTCACCTTCCATGGAACCAATGCTCTGTTTCTTAACAGGGTTTGGACCTGTTTTTTCCCTGTAATGGCGCAATGTCGTCGGCTCATTTCCGGTACCGGAATCGCCCGTGGAACGATAAATGGCGTCGAGAAGGTTTGAAGAGAAAGAAGGGGTTCTTCTTCTATGAGGAACCGTAGAATCTATCGTGGAACTCTCTCTTCTGTGCATGGTGTTTTTCTTCTTCAGCATACACAGAAGCACAAGCAGAAAACAAAAACAGGGGAAACAGAGATTTATACAGGGAGAAAACAGGGGAATTATGAGATTAATGAAGGGGAATAAAAGAGAAGGGACGGTAAAGGGTTAATTTAAAGCTTTAATGTCTACTTAGAGAGTGTCAAAAGCTGCAAAGACAGAAATTAAGTAGAAATATGCAAGTTGATCATGTGGAACAAGGAACAGAGAGAGAAAGGGAATACAAATGATAGAAAATTCCTCAATATGAACTGGACTGTTTAGTTTAGACCTATAATATATATATATATATATATATGAGATGGTATACGTTCATACAGTGTAAGAGTTGTTAAGTTTTACATATTTTTTGAATCGTTTAACTGGTAAAATGGATGGCTGAGATTAACAGTAAATTGTGTGAAAATTATCACTTGAAAAAAAGAGAGTAAAGAGTTAATCTCAATTATCCGCTTTACATGTGCATCTAGAAAACATGTAAACTATGAGTTTTGCATTATGTAAGTAGATTTTAACCCTATATATATATATATTAGATCTTAATCAAGATTAAGGATTTGAGTTCATACATCATGAATCGAGTAAATTGAGCTAGTAGGACCGGCTTATAACTAGATTTTACATTACTTGATTTGAATTAGTCAACAAAAAAATTAGATGAGAGCTATTATATTATATATGTATATAGGAATGGAAATCGTCTGCTCCTTATCCATGCCTCATTTGGTGCCCCACTTTAAATTAGTGGGTTTAGGGTTAGGGTTTAGAAAATTAGAGGTATGGTGTGTTTTAAGGGCGTAGGGGTTAGGATGTAGAAATTAATGTTAAGGTTTAGAATTTAATTTTTTAGTGTTTTTTAGTGTAGGGTTTAGATCTAGAATTTAGGGTTAGGGTTAAGGCTTGAAATTTAATTTTTTAGTGTTGAGATATAGAAAAGAGTACAAAAAAGGGACATAGGATTTTTATCTATAGAATTTTCTTACACTGTGTAAACCTTAAAAATTTTACACATTTTTTGGACCGTTAGATAAAGAAAAGTAGATGAATGAAATTAACAATAGAAAATGTGAAGATTATCATTTGAAAAAAAAATAAAAAAATAATTTTAATCATTTAATACCATCATCTAACGATTTAAAATATATAAAAATAATTAAATTTTAAATGTAAATGAATCTTAACCCAGGATATATATATACATATATTACGTACTATAATATTTGTTTTCCATTTGTGTACGGCGCTCAATAGTGAACAAACATAAAGAAGTTTGAACCAAGGGGGATTTGAACTGTGGAAAAAAGGGTCAAATTTACAAAAGGGTCAACGTTATTTGTTAGGTCATTTAAATAAATTAAATTTAGAAGAGCCAACACTAAATTTTATTTTTCTATGAGTCCAAGAGTAAACTTATCATAAAATTTTTCTTATTTTTAATATTTTTGTGAGGTGGTGGCCCTTGCTAGGTTGTTAGTCCCTTCATAGTTACGCCCATGAACATATATTTTTTAAAAAACTCATTTTAGATCTAAGTTAACAGGCAATTTTAAATCAATATCTCTTTTTCATTATTTAATTAGAAAAATGACTCTTATTTAGGATTATTTCACTTTTTACAGGACGCGAGTTTTGTGTTGAGTAAGTTGGTAAAAAAGAGAAAAATAATGTATCGCGCTTTTTAACATAGAACTCGCTTTCTATAAGACGCAAGTTTAAAACTCGCTTTTGTAAGACACGAGTTTGCCTTACGTGAACTGACATGAGGTCATTTTTCTAAATAATCCTAGATGGGATTATTTTTCTAATTAATTAAATAAAAAGGTATATTCATTTAAAAATGCCAAGTTAACATTCAATCTCGAAAGCTGATAGTTAGAATAACATAATGATCTAACGAGAACGATACTTTAGTTTGAAGATTCAGATGCATTTTGAAGTTTAAGGGCTAAATTACAATTCAGCTCATAGTTTAGGAATGCTTTGTGTAATTAATCCAAAAGAGACAAAATAAAGAAGAAGAAGAAGAAGAAGAAGAAGAAAAAGAGAGAGAATTGTGTACTTTGTTGTTGATGTAAGTGAGGCGAAAAGTTGGGAGAGTGCCGCGCGTGCGGGTGGGGGGTACCAGGCTGTTGCAGGTTTGATTGCAGGGTAACTTTAGTTTTTTGTTTTTATTTTAGGTTTTACCAGCTTGATGATGTTTTCGAACTTCCGAGGGCTAAAGTGACAACTTTTACTTTTGTTGGGGCTAAATTGTCAGCCGCCACCCAATCAGATATCAGTGAAGTGCGTAATGTCCCTTTCACTTTTCTTCCAGTAAAATTTGTAGTAATTCTTTATCACATTTCGGTTGGTCTAATTATGGGTTTAGCCCCTCTTTTTATTTCGAAGCTTTCAATTTTTATTAGAAAAGTTACAATACCATGTATAATTTTAATTATAAAGTATATTTGTACTAATAATCGGGAAAAAGATTCATATATATAGAGATTTAAACCAGAATATGTCTCATCGGTAGAAGCGATACCGGGTCGGATATGTGTAATTTTTGAATTGGCTGAAACCACAAATCTGTCGAAAAATATGAATTCATTTTATCAGTAAATTATTTAAGTATTGCTACCTGAATCTGAATTAAATACTATTATCTACCAGATATCTGAATTCTAAACCTTAAATTATTTGTCGAGTATTTGAATCTTCGTAAATTTAAATTTGAATCAATTAGAAATTAGATAATCAAGGTTTGAATCTTATTATAAGTAAACATATTCTTCATTTTACAATCCTATCCTCTAATTATTTAGTTAATTATACTTTACTCCTAATCGCGTGCTTCTGTAATTTTATTAGTTATAGACGTGAAGTTAGGGGCGAAAGGAAGAAATTGCATATAGGGGTTAAAATTGAATTTTTTTAGAGATTAGAGTACAATTTATCAATTTTTTGACAATATTACTCGAATTTATCATTTTATTAAACTAGAATTTTGCCATTTACATGGGGGCTAAACAAGAATGGTACTTTATTGGGTAACCAAGGCCCCTACCAATCTCATAACTTCGCCATTGGTTGTAGTTATTGAAGTGACATGATTTCTCTTTTTTCCAAAACCTGTATATAAATGTATGAAAAAAAAATATCTCATGCACCGACAGTGAAGACGAAAAATTTATACAAGTGTATTAGTTTTAAGCTTTAATGACTCGATTTAAGGTTTAAGGTTTAGATGTTTAAGTGTACGAGGTTTAGAATTTATGATTTATAGTGAGAATTTAGGGTTTATTTTTTAGGGTAATATGATTGACGGTCTAGGTTTTAACATATAAACCTTAATTTTAACTACACCTCGTATATACAAAACTCTTACGCTTAAACCACTAAACACTAAACCCTAAACAAAATCTCCAAACCCCTAAAACAAAAATACTTGTGGAAACAAGAGCGTTTATGCATGAAATAATTACCCAATGTATTATTAGTTAAAAATAACTGGTTGGTTGAATTTTCACCCGACTTTAACGGAAGCAACTAACTAACGATGTTAAAGTAAAAGGTTTTAACATAGTAAGGAATTAAAACCATAATTAGACCATTTTGGTTCAACACCAATGAAAGATTGGGTCTAAAAAGAACCCCCAAAGAATTAGGGCCCAATCAGTGGAACATGGTCGAGTCCATCTCGCTATGTTGGGCCAACTGCTAGGTTTTTTTCAGTCCAAAACTGTTAAATGTGAGCTGAGTTTGGTTCCTGAACTGATATGTTGGCCCAACTGTTAAGTTTAGGTAAGATAATAAGTTCGAATTATGGAATTGTGAGAGGGTAAATTGGGAAAGAGAATCTCTCATAATGAGAATCTATTGTATCCAATTTGAATTAGTTAGTTCGGATCGTATACCGGCCGTTATAAAAAAGATGAAAAACATTCTTTCATTGATATTGGTTTTCCATTTTTACCATTACCCCAGATGCACATTTGATGCTCTTTACCCACCAACATATTTTGTTTTCAAAGAAACTAGTAATATAAGATCCCACCATCATATTTCTAATAGCTACTATGAAGCTTGAAGAAGAAGAAAAACTTAGCAACAGGTGACAGTAGGTAGAAACTCCTGCTTAGACCTTTGTAGAAGGGATTCTACAAGTATGGCAGAAGAGAATGACAAAATAAACACCCCTATGATTTAGATACGCGCCAGCAAGCCACTAACCTCCTTCGTTTTGCTCGATTACAAGTATTGTTCATGTATCCTGGCTCGGTTCTCTTCCCACCACAGTCTGGCATGCATCTCTCCGAATCTTTCCCGGCTGCATGGAATAGAGCGATGGAAAATTTTTTTTAAGACAGTCACATTTCATCAATGAATAGTTCATGCTGGATTTGTCTAAGCTTGGTAAAAAAGCAGAATAAGTGACTCAGGAATTATTCTGTCAAAAGAAGGATTTACAGCTTATAATTCTGTTTCTAAGATGGACCTTAATTACAGCACTGACTTGTGCTGGACCCATCAACTTAATAATGGAATCAAATCCACGGAAAAAATGGCTTTTGGAGGATTTCCAATGATTCTTCAATGCTTATATGTTTAACTTTTACCTATATCTTTTGGAGAGAAAAAGAAGAAACGATGATCCAGCTTGTGCCTCGAACGGATCATATTCTCAGCAATTGAACTTATTGGAATGGATGAAGGTTTCTAATAATATTCGATCAAACAAAAAGACTTTTTCAATGACAACAATGCATGAAATAGATACTAGAATCGAACTCGATATATAGCTGGTTTACGACTTTGAGATGTTACGGTTTCTAAAATGTTTAAGTGCCAAGAACAGCTTAATATGTGGGGATGATAAATTCATAGAAGCACATTTCTCTATCAGTTATGATGGTCTAGGTCAATATAGGTTGTTTATAGGCAAACCAACTATAGCTAATACCGAAGAATGTCATTGGACCATACCTGAATCTAACTCGCCTAAGCTCCCTTTTGCCCCCTGGCAAGGCTCTGATAGTAATGTAAACACCAGGTTCATCTTGTTCAACCCACTCAGTCTCGAGATCACTGGCATTGCTGATGGATAACTCTCCAGAGCGATCGGCCTCTCTCGATGAGCTACTCCTCATAGAGGCATCCATGGATGATATCTCTGTCTTGGCACCACTAATACTAGAAAGTTTTGGGGTTGAGGTAAGACCAGAGTCGCAATAATGCCGAGCCTGCATCGGGTGCTGATCAAGTGAATCAGACGATGAATAAGCGATACCCATCCCAGTTGGACGATGTAAATTACGAGGTAAACATTCTTTAGTCAATGGGGGTGTTACAGGACTTTCTTCTGCTGATTCCATTTTTGAACTCTGTAAGAAACCAAAAGAATGGTGTTATTTAACATTCATGCAAGAGTCAAAGTTCAGTTCATCACAGCAATAGTGCAAGGCATTGGTAGGTGCAGTCCATTCCTATGTCGCTCGGACTGTTCACTGTTCTTGAAGCACTCATGTTCGACATTCGTGTTCAATTCATGAACATGGGGATAACTTTAAAAGTCTAACAATATCCAACAGGACCAACACTCACACCAGAGTCCGAGTAACATAGGTTCATTCAACCATGTTAAGGATGCAAAGAGCCTAAGAACTTGCCTCATCTTCAGATCTAGGGGGTGTTGGTAGTGGGAATGCCTGGCGGTTAAACCTCTGGACATTGTAAAGTTCCATGACCCTATCATAATTCTCTGCCCACCATCGTTGAGCTTGCCATTTGTTAAACATTTCTCGACTAGTCAAACAAAACAAACTATGTTTCAGCACTTCTGATGTTCAAGATATTAGCATACCAGAAATCAGAAATTAGAAGTTCATCGTATGCATGTGCTAAAATGGAGCAATACAGTAACATGCATTAGGGAAGTCCAGCACAAATTTTGGTTAAAATTATAAGAAAACAAAAGATAGAAGCCATACCATACCGGAAAAATATCTCCACCCCTTTTCGGTGCCACTTTCTATCCAACACTACAAAATTAAATTCTATGCCTTATTAACCTTAAACCCTAAATCCTAAAAAATATACCCTACCCCAATTCCCTATACTATAATCCTAAACCCTAACCTTAACCCTAAACCTAGTTTTTAGTGAGGGGCATAAATAAGGCACCAAAAAGGTAGAGGATTTCAATTCTACCATACCATGCTATTATGAATATTACCCTTATTCACAAGCCAATAACTTGAAACCAACCATGACCAGTATAAATGCACCTACACCATTTAAAGTCAATGGAAAATTTCAATTATACATTGGGGCCACAAGGTTGGCTCACATACATCTTGTGACTAAGAAATTCCCATTATTAGTTAGGATAATAAAATATCCTACCAACCACCATTATATAAGGGGAAATATTAAAATTTTCAAAGTGGCATCCGTGTGTTTGATGTAGTGGGATGTGTTTAGTCTATGGAGCTTTATCAAAACATTAAATCAGATACCATGACTATGAATATTAAAGTGGTGAACTGGTGATGGAAAATGCAGTCAATTAAGAGACCAATTAGAATCAAATTTCCTATAATGGGGAAAGGTAAAGGTCAAATGAGGCCAAGGGTCATAAATGAGAGGCAACAACAATGTCCCCTTGATAAAATGACTGATCCCTCATGTCACCATCCATTGAAGACATGGAAAGGTGAAGGTTTTAGTTGAGTCTTTTGTGTGTTGGGAAAATATTAAGCTTAAAAAAGGGACAATTTTTTTTTGTCTTGCATGTAGTTAAATTGCCGACAAAATGACAAGAAATGGGTCATTAGAAGAACAAGGGAAGAAGACAATGGCACGGAGAATCAAGCGTGAAGGGGAGTTTTTTTGGGGTTTGAACGAAAAGGAAGGGTGGAGAGAGGGGGGGGGGGTAGTCGACAAGACGACAATGGGAGAAGGAAAAAGCATTTGGCAACACAATCAGTCGTGTCCCATCCGCCATTGATGAGGCACAATGAATTCTACTTTTGGACTTTTATAGGATTGCTTTTCATTAGGCGTGAAGCCTACTGTGACAACCTTGGGCCCTCACCTACAAAAATTCTTGCTTTTCCTGCCGAGGTTGCTAAGGCAGTGTTTGGTTGCACCATTTTTAAAAATAATGCTAAATTATACTGTGGTCACTAAATTTTTAAGACATTCTTTCATTAGAATCACTGTCGTTGAATCATTAAAATGATTAACTGCGGTTGATGTGATAGAATTTAAAATTTGGATCATATACAAATTGAAACACTTGTGAATTTGATATTCTATCACATCAGCTATAGTCTTTTTATTGGTCTAATAATGGAGAAAATTTTTCCAACAAAAATAACTATAATAAAAGGTACGACAATGATTTTAATGAAAGCTTTTCGACTTCAACAGTCATGTCGTAAGTGTTCTAAAAAATTAATAACCACAAAATTAACAATTATTATTTTACAAGCGATGTGAAGTTTTTTTTTTTACACCAGTATATTTAATCTAAGATTAAAATTTAAATTTAAAATCATTAATTTTAAATTTTTAAATATTAAATTATAAATTTTATATTTTATAATTTAAATCATAAACTAAAACTCTAAATCACGGCGGTAAATACTAAAGTTTCTGCCGATAATAATCCCAAAAATAGTTTCACCTAAGAAAACTAGGGGCAGACAAATCTATCACTCACCGTATTAAGAAAGAGGTTTGAATTTGTTAAAAAAAAGGGTTTGGATTTCTAAAATAACTGCAGCCGTAGGATTTAGAATCTAATGCACAAAAACAAATCGGAACCATCGAAATGGAAAACCGGGAAAATAAGGGCGCGGCGCACCTGAACCGTATCCTCTTGAGATCGTTGCCGCCGGGAAGTGAAACAAAGGTGATGAGTACGCCGGGCTCCACCTGAGCCACCCACTCCTTCGGCTCGTTTTCTTCGACGAACACGACCGTGTCGAGTCGGCGCCCACTCAACGATTTCGGCGTCGCTTCTCCGCTCGAACTCGACATCCCTTTCAACCTCGATTCCATCTCCTTCCCCCACGTCCTCGGTGTTGCCGAGCTCGAACTCCCCGTTCTACGATACGACCACCTGAACCGGTCCGAGTCCGCGTCAGACTCGCCCGAGTTCCTCAACCGACTCTGCGCCGTGCAGGGGTTACAGTGCTTGTACGCCCCCGACGCCTTCAGCGCCATATCCTTCAACTAAAACACACATCGAAAACAGATCATTAAAGCTAAACAAAGGCCAAAGAACTCGAAATTCAGACGTTTGTAAACTAAAATTGAGAGTTAAATTACCTGAGAAGTGAGGGGTTTGATGGCTTGGTTGTGCTTAGTGGTAGGAGTGGTAGAAGAGTCCATTTCCTCCTGTCGACTCACCGAGTCATCACCGGGTTGCTTCGAACGAGCTATGCACGTCAGCATTGTTGTTTTTGAAAGCCTCTGAAAACAAACAAGTCTTCTGTCAAGAAAAAAAGATTACATTCAAACCCACATTTGTGAATTGTCAGATTTTCTTTCTTTCAAAAAACAGAGTAAAACGAGAGATTATGATCGTTACCGTAGAGAGAAACAAAAATTCAATGCACCCAGAAATCCGAGGATCAGTGGTTGGAAAGGGAGAGAACTAACAAGTAACAACTGAGGGTTTTATATTTCCTAGTATTCTTTCTCTCTTTTTTCCCCTCTGCAGTTTCAGTGAGCTCGATATTCGAGACTCAGTTATGACTCGGGGAGCTCTTTAATGCCACGTTTAAGTTGAAACGATCAGAGAATCTCCGCGCTAACCCGAAATAAATAAAAGGGAAATTAAAACAACAAAAGGGGTTTTAAATTTTAATAGAGAAGATTGAGGGGAGGAAGAAATAACCGGGTCCTCAAATCTCATGGAAGGAGGGATAGAGCCTAGAGGAAGTGTTTGAGCAGGTGCATTTCGCGAATGGCTATAATGGGACAGTGTTTTTATTGCAGTTTATTGCTGTATACTGTACTAGAAGAAGAGTGGAAGTGGGGACTGGGCAGTGCGGACTTGGAGCGAGAGAGAGAGATATACTGTGGTTGGCGCAGGCCCTTACTGGGCTCAGCTAGTTATGGTGTAAATGAACAGATTTGAACTGTTAAATAAATGAGTATGAATAAAATTTTTATATTTGTTTAATAAACGAATGTTATACAAACATAATTGTGTTCGGTTCGTTTATATTCACAAAAAAACTCACTTATTGGCTCGTTTACCAGTTCTAATTTTTCTTTTATTTTTTACATTTTAAATATTGGTGAAGGTATAGATTAAATTAAACACATGAAGAATTTTGGAGTTCAAACTGCCTAAAGAGTTTAAGGATTAGTGTTGTAATTTCACCATTTTGGTGAATATATAAACGAACATGTTCGTGAACGCTAAATAAATAAACACGAACACCTTCAAAAATAAAACAAACGAACACGAACACGATGTTAAAATTTTAAACGAATGCAAACCGAACATAAACATATTCAAAAATAAATAAACAAACACTAACATAACCTTGTTTGTTCAAGATCGATTCATTTACATTGCTACAACTAATGTGTTCTTTTTTTAACAAAGGGGACACATCATTCAACACGAACAAAAGGCATACAACAAAGCAATAGACAATCACAAGCAAAAAAAAATATTGATGAAAATACAAAGAGAGGTCAACGACACTTTTTTTTATCAAGAATCGAAGATCGTCGAAGTCTGGAATACCAAAAAGGAGGCAAAAGCCAAAAAATCAAGTTATCAAACTGTTACTGACGTAAACGAAAACCTCACCACCTACAACCTCACATGCAAAAAAAAAAAAAAAAGACAAACATTTTAAAAGCATAAAAAACAAACAAAGGAAACAAGAGAGCCTATTCTAGCGGTCATTGTCGTCGAACTGTCCACACACCACCACCAAAAAATCACGTCTTAGACTATAACAAAAACTTCAGAAAGAAATTTCAAATGAGATTGTCCAAGTACAGAATCGACAAAAATAACAACTAAAAAAGAAGGAGAAGAGAAATACCGAAAACGACAAACTTTTAATAAATTGCTCGATTCAATGGTGAAATTGATTCGTATTTAAATCCTTAAATATATATAATAAAGACTAATCCTATTAATCAAACAATAAATATTTTTAAATTGATAAAATTTTGATACACTGAGTATGTAAAATTAATTTTATTTATGTACACTATAAAATTCAAATCTTAAATTTTTAACCTTAACCCTAAAAACTTAAATCCTAAACTTTCGACCTTAATATAATCTATTTTTTTAAATAAACGACTCTCAAAATCTTATTTTAAATTCAAAGTATTGTTTGCCTTTACCTTTTATTTTATTTTTCAAAAGGCCCATTGGAAAAATTAGATGGGCTGAGTTTCATCATTCGAAGGCCGAAGAACTGGTTTAACTCGGGCTGTCAACTCGTGAGTTAAGACAAAGACACCCATTTCAATGAATGCGAGAGATTTGGCATTTGGCATCTACCTGTATAATTATAAAAGCATATTTGGTAAATTTGCATTTGGATATCTGATTCAATTAACTTGGTCTATGAAATCAAACCGAGTTCGAATCCTTCCAAACTGATGTAAACAATCTTTTCCCATTTATACACGAATTAAATCGAATCGGTAGATCATATTAAACTGAATATCTGATCAGAAACGAGTCATTTTTTTATCAGAATTAAAATATAAAATTTTAAAAGGTTAATATATAAGTTTATCACTACTTTAAGGTTTCCTATACAAGTACTTTTCTCAAAGTAATAACTGAATTTATTTGTTTTAAAATAATACCCGAGTTTGGGAAAAAAATCTCAAAGTAGTAACTGTGTTGACTTGATATCTTAACAACTGATCAAATTGATAACGTGATATTAGCCCTAAAATGATAATGTCATTAAGTGTTATTCGTCACAAACTTAACTGGTTGACAAAATACCTCATCAACAATACAGTTTGAGGATGAAATTTAAATGTTTAAAAGTTTAAAAATCATTTTAAAAGAAGAATTATATTTAAAAAACGTGTAATGTAATTAACTTTAATTTTAGATATTATTAAATGATACATAACTTATTTCGTTATCGATAAAGATGATAACATAGGACGTGATGAGATTTTTGTCAACGTCAAATCTAATATGACATACTCATAATTAAACTCAATTTATCTATTTTAAATTCGACCTTATAATTTAATAAAATTTTCAATCTCAATATGATCCGGTACTATATCAAATTTAAATTTTTTTTAATATATATACATATATTTATCAAGATATAAATTCTATTTTGGCAAACACATAAATCGTGCATATCAAGTCATTGACACAAAGCACATCTAGAGAATAAAGCAATACACGATTTGTCAAGTATATAATCATAATATTAAATTATGGTTTTTTTTATATTAAGAAATCTAATGGAAAATTTATCTATTTAGACTCTAATTTTTAGTTTTTTAGATTTTATCTTCTCATTTTTGTGATTAATTATATTTTCGCATTTTAATATTGATTTTTAACTCCGTCCTTGCTCTCGTCATTATCAGACACATACATATACGTGTATATATATATATTGTGGCCATAATGTATACTTTTGTAATTATATTACATATATAATATATAAAGGCATGAGGATAATTTTAACCTTTAACGATTACTCATTCCGTCCCATTTATTTTGTCTATTATTGACTTTTCACACAGTTTTAAGAATAAAAAAGTTTGTGTAAGAATGTGTAAGAATAATGATGTAAAATAATTGAAACGATAATTTTATCTTTAAAAAGTTAAATTTTGTTTTGTTGAGAAACTAAAAAAAAGGGTATAAAGGGAAATGTACCTTATAAAAGTTATTGATTTTTTTAATGAAACATTTTAAGTATGACAATTTCAAAACACAAATGAGACATATTAAGTGGGACAAATGGAGTATTATTTATGTCATTTTGGTTCTTATTTTTTAAGATAGATTTAACCTTCAGTTTATATCTTTTTGTCATATTATATATTTTTTAACTAACATGTTGACTAGATCGTTAATATTTTAATTGTGATGACATGACACATACATAATGCAATACATTTTAAATGACATGGCATCTAGCGTATCACATGTAAACATGTGATAAACATTAGTAAATTATTTTTCAACGTTTCGGAAACCTTAAGTACGAATATTCTAAATGATGTTTAGAAATTTTGATTTAAGGTTTATTAATTAAAGTGTTTTAACCTTGTGCTTAGGGTTTTATTAATTTTCTTCATGGAGAGGAGGTGGAAACTAACCGCGCTCAATTATATTCCACGTGTAAACATGTGATATGCTAGATGCCATGTCATTTAAAATGTATTTTTATGTATATATGCTATGTTATCACCGTTAAAATTTTAAGAGTCTAATCAACATTCTAGTTAAAAAATGTGTAATTCGACAAAAAGATATAGGTTGAGGGTTAAATTTATCCTTAAAAAAATGAAAGCCAAAATGACATAAATCGTAATCGTTAAGGGCTAAAATTATCCTTATGCCATATATAAAAGATTGTTTTTTGTAGCTATTTCGAATAAGAAGGATTTTCCCTAAACCTGATCTAACCTTATCAATCTTGCAATTCACGGACTCTAAACCAGACTTTATCGTAATATATGAGTTATGATGTACTTATGTTGTGTAAAACTTAATTAGTTTTACATTACTTTATGACCATTTTACACGTTTTTTGGATCGTTGGATGAGAGAAATAGATAGTTGAGATTAACTCTTTACTTTTTTCTCCAAGTGATAATCTTCACATATTCTAAGATTAATCTTAGCCATTCGTCTGACCTATTTAACGATCTAAAAAACATGTAAAACTTAAAAAGTTTTACACTGTATAACTAGATCCTACCCCTTATATACAAAATTCTTCTATTAGTTCATATAATATACAAAAGTTGTCGATTTAGTAAGCATATTCTGATTTGATCATTTTTAATTATGTACTTTTCAATTTGTTAGGTCAAATTCTACTTAATTCTTGTATTATATGTAAATTGAAAATTTAGTTTTTGTTATGCAATTTAATCATTTTAAAAATTCCTATAATTTAATTATATTGTTCACAGGTTATCGAATCTTGACTGAATTTGAAAACTTTAAAAAATACAAGGATTGGAATAGACTAAATTAGAATAGATGGATTAAATCTAACACTTATACATTGGTACGGACATACTTTGACCACTAATTTACTTCATTATAATTGTAGGTAAATTACAAAATTCACCGCTCATCTTTAACCTCATTCATGTTTTAGTCACTAAAATTTTAAAACTTTCAATTTCTTCCTTTTAAACCCCGAGCATTAGATTAAAAATAAAAGGGTGACATGACAACCGCATGCGGTGACATTAATGAATATTTTACTAACATAGAAGTCATGTGTCTTCCATGTCATTTTCTCTTTTTTTTCTTTTATTTTCTTTCCTCAAAGATGTAAGTTTTATAGTTTCATTTATGTGTCACGTCGGCGTTGAAATCACCATTTTTTTGTATTTTATGTTGGACAATAGAGATTAAATTCGAAATAAATATAAAATAAATTAAAATAATGAAATTACAATAATCAAAAGAAGAATAAACGAAATACAAATTCGAAAAAAAACCAAACACGGTTGCTGAGGCCTGCTAGAAACGCAGTCTCCTTAAGACAGATTCGACCGCTCTTCGGTGCTAAAGATCTTCGGTCGCCAGTCTCCCAGGATACAACAGCAGATGATTATCTTCAGCAGCACGACTGAGTAATTACGAACGAACTCGAGCCTTCAACTATCACCAGAAAAACCAATGCAATTTGGGAGAAGGAAAACGATATTCAATTGTGTGTTTACCAACTGAAAAAGATCATGTATTTATAAGGGAGAATTAGGTCAAACGTGAATTACAAATATTTTGATTTCGTTTTTGATCAAATATATGAATGGGCTGCAAGCAAAATTTGAATTTCAATCCGAAATTATCCCTTTAATTTCGGGATAATATGTTATCTCAAAAGAAAAAAAATAATTCAAAGTGGTGTAAAATGCACACAAGATCACGTAAGGCCCAACCAATCCAAACATTCACATTGTCCACATTGTGTGAGTGCACCCTAACCCAAATAAGATTGGATTCACACCCCCTATATGAGGCAATTTTCATTCAAGTCAATCAATGTTCATAAAGAGAGTAAGTGTATATAAATATTTCCCATTCTATTTATCCTATCCACGTGGGATATGAGGGTTTAATTATTTTACTCAATTTGCAACCTCCTTATTTTGAGCATTAATTTCTCATTCATTACTCAACCATTTTGAGCATATGAGATACCTTTGTAAAAGTCTCACAGAGTAGAATAAGATCCAATCGAATCCTTATTCGAATCTCCACCTTTACCCATTCGAAATATGGCTCAAAGTTATTATTTTCTCACATTTTTTCTGGTCACTCAAGACATTGACAAACTTGCATCTTCGTCTCTTATCGCTTTATCAGTTAAATTTTTTTCCAAAATCACTTTAAGACTCACAAAATTCAACCAAAAACTCACGAAATCCCAAAACCATTTTGACTACAGCATTCACCGTATAATCAAATATAGAATAAAATATACAATTTGTTAGGGGTGTCCATAGTTAACCATTATACTACAACGGTTAATTTATAAGTTTTATCTTTTATGCAATTAGATAATAATGTCTAAAAATATTACGTTCATCTCATTATGATTAACTCAAAATACTATAAGGGTTATCATGAACACTCCAAAATATGCTTCCTTTTTCTCCATTTCACCACCATTAAGATTTAAAAGGTTTGCCCAACAAATTAAAATTTTTAAATTTCAGTAATCAAAATAAGAGTGAGTAAAGAATCGAGTGCTACAATTATAGTTTACCCTACAATTGTTGATTGGAACTTAGGTTGAGTTTGTCGTTGTTGTGAACAAACGCTCGTTGGGCTCAAACGGCCGTTTAGGCAAAAATTGAATAATTCAACTGTAGAAAAATGAGCGTTAATGCGTTAATTCAGGTAGAAAAAAATAAATGTTTAGGCTAAACCTAAAGCTGTTTAGCAACCAAATTACAATTACTACGGGCGTTTATGGTCACCGCTGCAACAAAAAAAAAAAAAACAAAACCTTCTAGAAAAACAAAGAAATAGTTTAACATTATCGAGAAACACGTGCCTTGCTGGTGTCGAGTATGGTTTCGACGAAACAACGTTGCGTGCTGATCTTATCAAAATCTCTGTAATAACAAATTAAAATCTTTAATTAATTAAACAAGTTGTCTTTTTTTTTTTTGTTGAAAGATAATCAAACAAGTTGTCAATCGGTCAAAATAGATCTATTTCATGTTTACCCACACGTGTCCCTTTCCACGCACGTGGCTCCAATTCCCAAGCTTTGTATATAAATCGCCAGCATCTTACAAAATTTGCCTCATTAATCAAAATTTACAAAACTTTCCAGAATTACTCCGATATATTATCACCGTCAAAACCCACCGCCGCCGATTGTCTGACTAGCCCGTGGTCTCAATCGTCAATCAAGCGGTTCCCAAAACCGCTGGCAGAAAAAAGGAAATTAATGGTGGGACCCACGGTTGAAGGGAATCTTGTAATATTAAAAGAGTGTTTTTGAAGCTTTATAAATAAAATATCCAATCACATGCTTCCACCTGTAACTCCGCCGGCGGCTGTCGTTGTCTTCATCATTACCGGCGTCAAGACTGAGAAGGAAAAATTAAAAGACCCTTTTAAATGACAGGGGGTCTCAGCATTTATAGGTAATATAGAATCTCTGTTTGGAATTCTAAACGCGATGTCGTTTTTGCGGCGGCGGAAGGGAACGAGTTCCTCGAAGTCCCCGAACTTTGTAGGATCCGAAATCGAAGACGGAGACGAGAAGAAGAAATTGTTCGAAAGTCCCGGGAAAAAATGGTCGTGCTGGGACAGTTGTTGTTGGTTCATTGGTTTTATCTGTTCGATGTGGTGGTTGTTGTTGTTGCTGTACAACACAATGCCTGCTTCGATCCCGCAATACGTGACGGAGGCGATTACCGGGCCGTTGACCGACTCACCGGGCGTTAAGCTGCGGAAAGAGGGCTTGACGGTGAATCATCCCGTGGTGTTCGTCCCTGGGATTGTGACCGGCGGGCTCGAGCTCTGGGAAGGTCACCAGTGTGCTGAAGGGTTGTTTAGGAAACGCCTTTGGGGTGGCACTTTTGGGGAATTGTATAAAAGGTATTCCTTTTCTTTTTATTTCCCCTTTCTGGGTTTTGCAT